>JAOYRR010000552.1:0-119545 GCA_038994665.1 Podotricha telesiphe
GCGTGTTGAGTGGCGGAAGTCATCGTCGTGCTTTGTCTTAGATACCGGAGCAAAGAAATGACAATAATTTAAGTATAAATATTTCTCTAAGTAGGAATCGAATCCACAATCAATCGCGTGTACTGTCAGACGCTGTCCCACTGCGCATCTTGCTTAATCTGGGGTATTAATAATCTATGTTAGTAATTTATATTGTGTTTGTTACATTTTGTTAAGTATTTTGTCAAAATTTGCTTAAATATTAAGTACTGCGACTTGTTACTTTAATTTCGTACAGATTTATCAAAGTATGTAGAATAAAGTTTTTTTTGGGAATATAAAGCTTTTCTATTAAAAATTAATAATGAAAATTCACACATTTAACTTTCAAATTGTTATTTTCAAATATAAACATAATTATAATTACTACACATAATAAAAAAAAACATGCACTTATATAAAATCAAAAGCAAAAATCTAAGCACACACTAGACATAAACATAATTGAAATTCATTATTCAAAAAGAAACACTATACAGCAGCTCATTTCCCATTTGTATACAAATCGCGTGGAAATTGTAAAAGAATCTGCAGATATAAGAGTTGTGTTAACTAAGCAAGGGTCACTAATGATATCTATTCTATGAAAGCAGGTTATGAATACTCCATTGCGTTACCGTCGAGTGGTCGCAATTAAATTGCACAGTATGACTAGAGATTCTTAATTAGAGGCATTGTTCACTGTTTTGACCTTCCTGCTTTGCTTGAGCTTGGCGAAAGTTGCTACATGTTGGCAATGATGTGGCAATCATGTGGAAATATTGACGGAATTAATAAATCTTGAGGATTTTGAGGCCATCGTGGCGCAGTGGGACAGCGTCTGATTGTAAACGCGATAGCACGTAGTGGGTATTTATACACCCATGGGGAATGATTATATTTTAAATATTTTAATTTCTCCGCTCTCCTACCTAAGACAAAGCGCGGCGTTGATTAAACATTTTAAAATATATTCTTGTTGATTTTGAAAATCTTTTAATATATTGATAGGTATACTAATATATTTACTGGGCTGTAATAATAATGTTTTATTATTTCTTGGACAAAATTTGTGCAATTTTGTATAATATTAAAAGCCACGTTAAATATGTGTACTATAACAATTTTTGCGGTAAATGAAGCTCATTTAGGAGCGGAAGCCAGCAAACTTCCTTGTATCTTCTAGGAATTGATCAACATCTGCAGCATACTTCTGCCATACTTTATTCTCACTGCAATTTATAATACATATATATACAGAAAACAATTTTATTACTAACAATTAATATTATAATATGACCTAAATAACTTTAATAAAAAAATATTTTCTACTCAAATGAAAGAAGGATTCAATAGTATAATAAACAAATTAGTAAAATTTAGTACAAACAAGAAACAAAAGGAAACACGCAAAGCAAATTCCTTAATCAAATCTATTCGTATTACTCACCATACTTCAAAGATATCAACAAACTGCCTTGCTTCCAGATTGTACAGAACGCATTGTCTTGTCATCAGACTAACTGCTCTTTGCAGAATACACAGTGTAGAACAAATGCAGACACCTACGAAGTACCGTCTCGTAAAATGAAGATTATAACTGTTGAAATACAATAGTTGCGGTTTAGTAGGGGCTTACTAACTTACTACTTATAGGGCAGTTCTGTATATAGCATCTTATATGTATGTAGTATTCAAGCAGTTGAGTCTAATCGGTGGCCGCCTTGACGTTGGGGACCGTACACATACTAGAGTAGGCGCACAACGTGCTGGCAAACAGGTCATGCTTGAGATGCCGCCCCGGAAAGCATTGTCTTGGTCTCGACAGAGCATCTAAGTTCGCCGATTGTTATAATACATAGTTAAACGCCAAAGTAAAGAACAGTAATAGAAAATAGTTAAACATTATTGAATTAATCTCACAACAAGTGGTAACGATGAAAGTTATGTATGTGACTGAGACATGATGGTTGTGTCTTGTCAAACGTGATTGTTCCAGAATAATTCCTCTGGTAGTTATGAAATTTAAAATTAATAACAATAAAACAAGTTGTAAACGGTAGAACGAATGTGGCTAAGTCAGTATCGGTCAGAAAACTGGAGACGGTGTCCAAGATGACTCAGCCTGGTGGCAATGCGCATTTTGGGAGCCGCAGCAGATCGTGAAGTGTTTTGACACAGTCCTTCGGAATTGAGCCCTGCAGTAAGATGTAGCACAAGCGTGAAGCTGAAATAAGAATTTGATGTTCTTTGCAAAGCTTTTAGATCCATTATAGACAATAATTCCATTTTATTTCCTATTACTTCAGTATGGGTTTTATGGAGAAATTGCAGTAGCCCTTCCTTAACATCTAATTATTGTAGGAAATTACGTGGGCATTTACTAGTAAGGCGTTACTAGATAATACTATGATGAGAATGTATATCTAGGTCCTGCCGAGTTACAGGGATTCTTAGTCATCCTACCACACGCCATAAAAGTATTCAATGCTTTTAGACAGGCGCAACAAAAAGGTGGACGAGGCGATTTTTAAAATGTAAATTTCTCATTCTTCGCAGGCGGTACAGATTCCCATCCATGTGCATATATGTGGTATAAGTCATTCACTACTAATATTAATATTTTTCTTAAATATGTGTGAAGCAAAAATGCCCACACAACACTATTTAAAGATGGCGGCGGACGCGCTTCTTTTTCATTATTTATATTGCAAAAATTTGCATTCTCATATAATAATTTTATATTTGCTTAATAAATATAAACATTATAAACAAAAGTAAATAATATAATAAAGAAAAATTTAATTTATATTGTGCAGAATAAATCTTGAACGAACCCGAGAGGCGCAACAAAACGTTTACTACTTTAAAACTATTTTGTTGATTAAAAATTACTTTAATTTCCTTAGTCTGCTAAGATAAGAGACGGAGTCGGTTTCATTCAAATGCGGTAATGGCAACATAAAATGATTGCCGCCGAAGCGTCTAACACTAGGTTCTTTCTGCCTGTATCTTAGTGATACGGCAGACACATACGAGATATATAATACTTTTTTATTTTATTATATTAGTTTTTGTGTTATATCTTATATTAATAAATAGTTTTAAAGTAATAAACGTTTTTTTGCGCCTCTCGGGCTCTCTCATGTTAACTCAGTTGTAAGATACTTTTATTTTCACACAATATAAAAAAGAAAGTTTTGTTTTGTATTATATTGTTTATGTTTTTTTATAAAATTTACATTTATTATTAAATGTGAATATCAAATTATTATATGAGAATGCAAATTTTGCAATATAAATAATGAAAAGCGACCGCCATCTTTAAATAGTGTTGTGTGGCCATTTTTACTTTACACATATTCAGAAATCTTAATATTAGTAGTGAATGACTAATACACACGTATATATGGAAACACGTATAGTTGGAAGATCTGTACCGTATACGAAGTGATTACATTCTAAAATCGCCTCGTCCTTCACTTTCCCTCCATATTGCGCCTGGCTAAAGCATTGAATACTTTTTGTAAGTATTGGTAGAATGTCCGCATTTCACAACTCAACGGTTCGTTGTACACAATTCTCACCCTCGTAACATAACTACAATAATATCTAGTAACGCCTTTCTCGAAGTAAATGCTTTGTCATTAATTTCTCTACAATAATTAGATGTTAGGGAGACTCTATGGTTTCTCCATAAACGTGTTACAGCTTTTAGAAATAAATAATTATTTGTCTATGATGGATCTAAAAGCTTTCTGCAAGCGACATCAAATTATTATTTCAGCTTCACGCTTGTGCCTACATGCACACAGGGTATTCAGAGAGGACCTAGTGTCAAAACACTCTGATCTCTATTTTCGCGGCACTCAATTTCGCGCTTTGTCTTATGTACCAGAGCAGAAGAAACCAACAAACAACAAACTCGTTTGCAGTCAGCCTGTTATTTTAAACCTAAATATTTATTTTCTTGATACCATCGTGACGCATTTAAGATATAAAACAGTTTTAGAAAACGTATAAAAATTTGAACATCCGTTTAATTTTTATACGTTTTCTAAAAAAAAAAATATTTTCATTTATTTGAGTGTGTGAATAACACTTTAAAATGTTTAAAGCATTTAAGACGTTGTTGCTTGATACCATGGTTATGGGTTCACATTCCGTATACAAGAAATTTATCTTAATATATTTAAGTTATTTTTAGCAAAAAAAAGCCTAGTCTAGAAGGTCTAAAGAGTGAGTCACACTCACTAGATGCTATCTTGGTTCTGATAGTATTAACAGATATCAGCTTAATAGTGTGCTACTACATACGGGAGTGAACTGAACCAAAATCTCAAGAAGCTATCGTTTAGCATTTGGTTCAAGAATCAGTTGCAGTTACTTGAGACGAACGTATATGTGAGTAGAATCCTTCCTTTGGGTTAGCTCTATTGGCTCTTTGTACTCGATCTAATATCTAAGCAGTGGTTTCCATTAACTATTTTATATTTGTAAACTTCGAATGAATTGACTGTAAAACGAAAAATCATCCCTATATTTATACTTTATCCCTATATTATAGGTATTTCCTGCTTTTCCTAGAAATCATATCTTATTGGAGAAACACTTAGATACTCACTTTTCTCAAAGAAGCTACATATGACATATTTCAGATTTTTATGTCCAATGGTTTAGATTGTGCGAGTCTTATCAGTCAGTAATTTAGTATGAGATGAGTTTTATTTATTATACAGATTCAAAGTATTTATAGGCTTATAATGCTTGCGTTTATTTCGTTATTTTCATACATGTTTAGCTATTTGCGCAAAGAGCCGAGATATGTTTAAGTTTAATTTACCTTCTTATTCATTTTGAACGTCAAATAGGGATAAAATAGATACCATTAATCTGATGAGCCCAGAGGAACGGGAATATTTTAAATACAAAATAAGTTCCTCTGAGGGACATTCAAATTGACAACAATCACGTTTTGTTAGCAATCCCGACTATGCCTGTAGTTTATATAAAACATAATGATACTTTCTCTTCCCGTATACCAGAGTGTTCAGCTCTCTGAACACTCTGGTAAACGCGGAGAGAAGTGGAGCGAAGTGTTTTGACGGTAAGATCTCTATCTTAGCGTCAAAACACTCCACTCGCCATTTGACGCACAATGCAGACAGAGTGGTGGAACTAATCGCCACCTCTTTTCTTATCAGAGCGAAGGTATGGAAATAAGTAAAAATATAATCACTCCCCCAAGTGGGAATTTAATCTACAATCATTTACAATCAGGCGTTGTCTCACTGTACCACCGTTGCATCAATTATCATTGAAATATGTAGAAAATGTACCGATTGTTTGCACCAATTTCCGGATTTTGAAAAACTCTGGGTTACAACAAAAATTCGGCAGTAACACTCAACAGTTATTAATACCTAAAATCCTTAAGCGACGATAAATGTGGGAAATTCGTATAAATTACAGCGACACGTAGCGGTCGCGACGTAATTTGCGCCCTTGCGCTTGTAAATCAGCCCAGAAGGCTTAGCTTGGTAAATGGATCCCTTCTAACAATATTTAACACCCTCTAATTATTCTGGATCGTTATAATGTGGTTATATGCCATATTCGGTAACTTAGTTTTGAATTTCGTTCTGGTAAAGTGGTTGAATGCTGAGAGGCAATTCGGAGGAGGTTATTCGCAATTGGGATTAGTTATATTCGTCCTCAGGTCCTTTGCATGCGAATAAGCCTGCCAGAAAGTAGTCATCGTCTAGTGCCTCTGACTGTAAGCGCGTTTCATTGTGGGTTCGATTCTCACTCAGAGGAATAATTAAATTCTAATTATTTTCATTGCTTCGCTTTGGATATCACCTCCAAAAATTAAATAAGTCTTTTATGGGATTCCACAACATACAGAAATTAAATCCGCTATAAAGACAATATTAATAAGTAAAGCTTATTGCTCCGTAGAAGACCAATTAAAAGATAAAAATGAGTGGAAGTAGTATGATTTGGGTTTGGTGCAGTTTAGCTACAACTGTATTAAATGATAAAATTGTAACTTGTGTATTTGAAAAGAGCAACTGTTGAGTTTCTCGCCGGCTCTTCTCAGAACTACCTTCCGAGCCGGTGGCAGCTTTATGCTCCATCGACGGTTCAAAAGTGCTTGCAAAAGTCTATTTGAATAATAGATATTTTGAATTTGAAGTTGAATTTGGTAAGAAGACAAAGCGCAGCGTTGAGTTTAGCCACTGAACACAAAATGTCTCAATTTCGGGCGGAAAGTGGAGAGCGGTGTCATGACGCTTTTTAATTCACTATGTCCTACTATATATGAAAATATATATATATTTATATCATTATATATATAAGCAGAGCTGATCACTAATTTAGCAATATTTATACAAGTATTTCTTGAAGCAGCCTAGAGGAGGGTCCTAAAGTATGGCAGATAAGTCAGAAACCTGTTAATCTTGACAACCAACAATTTAAGTTCTAGTGGCTTTTAATTTTGTTTCCAATACAACAGTGTTGAATAAAATCAACGCTGTTTATTATATTTTCAGTTATATGCCCACACATTATGACGGTCTAATTGCGACAAACTGGCTAGATTTTTGACTTTTAAATTAATTTACGGAGTCTTAGTAGTACTATTTTGTTTGTATCTTTAAAGTTATTATAGAGGTCGTTAAAATAGCGTTCCGATCTCGTATAGCCTTTCAAGCAAATTAATATGTCTGTAATACTGTCATTTCGTTTTTATGTATTTAAAATCGTATTAAGAAATTTTCAAATACAAAATTAAGAAAATGTAACGTTATAATTTTAGTTCGCAAAACAAAGCTAATAAGCGTTAGCGAACTGCAATAAAACTAATAACGTTGCATATACGAGTACAACAGAAGAGACCACGAAAAGGAGATTTTACTTATATAAGTGTAATTTAAAATCAGATAGTGAATGCTGAGCTAATACTTGTTAATCGCACGAACAAACATTAAGGCGACGCTCTAAAACGTTAAAACGTTAAAACCTCGTATATAGAGGGAGGACCGAGGCCGCCGGAATTAGCATTTATATTGTCCTGTAGCGACGCACACGCCTCTTTTGCTTTCATCCAACCTGGGCCTTCTGTGACACCGGTTAAGCTTTAAATTTTTAAAAAGAAATATAATTTTAAAATGGGCTTTTTTTTCAAATAAGTAATATTTAAAATAATAATATTCGTCTGCTAACAATTATTGTCAAAAAATTATATTCTACTTGTAGATTAAATCATTAAAATTTCGTAAGAGAATGCCGCCTTAGGTTCTGATTACTTGACAAGCAACGTGTGCGGTAATATTATTACAAACACTTAAATATCAGCAACACACACACATATATATATATATATATATACTCATATATATATGAGTATATAAGCAATTACTAGTCTCAATATATCAAATAGCCACCGAATGCCGCACTTTATTTTGTCTATGGGAGGCCATTGTGTTTTGTGAGTTCCGTTCCTACTCGGAGAAATGATTATATACGGAATAAAATAGAAATTGAAAGAATATTGAAACTTTTAAATTTTTATAAAAATTATAATACTTGAACTAAATTAACCGAAATTAGGCTACAATTTTCCTCTACACATTTCATACATACGACATTCAACGTTCTTTTAGAACCATTATATCCGGGCCTGATATCAAATTTTCATCATATAAATAGACAGTGTAATGGGCAGTATGATTGCAGTGCAATAGCTACGTTGTACGAGAGTCGCCTCGCTTGTTTGCCATTCTCTTTTATAGCGGACGTCAAACAAGCGGCCGCTAATACAACCCCGTATTGAGTAATTGAATGAAAAAACTTTATATTGCATATAGTTTAATCAAATTGTTAAATATTTTCATTTGTATAATATATGCATAAGATTTAAGCAACTTTGTTTGTATTTTTTTAACATTTTTTAAAGTGTTATTCGCACACTAAGGAAATTGAAAAAGACATATTTAGAAAACGTATAAAATCTTAACGCAGCGGGATTTGAACCTGCGCCTCTTGAAAATCGTTCTACAAATTGCTAACAACAAATATAAGTTGTAATAAGCGTATAAGAATTTCAACGTAGCTGAATGTAGAACGCGCATGGCTTAGCGGTCAAAGCGCTTGAACGGTTTTCAAGAGGCGCGGGTTCAATTCCCGCTGCGTTAAGATTTTATACGTTTTCTAAATATGTCTTTTTCAATTTCCCTTAAAATTTATATCAATATTTATATCAATATCACTTCAAATTTAGGGTCAACTAGTTAACGTAATAATTGGAATTCTTTGTCACACTCTCAGCTCAGTTATATAATTACATAAATTGTGAAGCTTAAAGTATAATCTAAATATAATATCAAACTGTTGACAAAATCCTGTTGGAAAAGCTTCTGTGACGATTACGAATTCCACTCGGGTTGGTAGCATTTAAGGTGTTTTCGTTCCCCTGCTCTGGTTTGACGCTGCACTTCATTCGCGTGTGTAAAACGAAAACCTGTTTCCTTTGCTTTAGAGCTCTTTCTTTATTCTCCACGACAAAGGAGTTATATGTCGATAAAAATAAAGATTATTAATTATTTTTATTATTCAGCCATCTATACAATATTATAAATGAAAATATCGTATACAATTTAAAAGTCCATGCGCCCTAGCTACTTAGGGAAACGTGCTGGAAAGATAAAGTATATGTATTTGAGTACTTTCTCTTTCCATTATGTTTAAATTATTATACATTTTTCAAAATGTTTGTTTGTAGTTCTACATTAAGCATTGTGAAGTAAATCCCAAATAATCATATTGTAGTTGAGAGCGACTATTCCATTTGACCCGCGACTACATTAGTAAGTCAAGTATTTATTAAATCGATATTTAAATTTTAAATATATAAAACATAAAGATGAAACATAAATGAGGGAGGACAGCCATTATCGCTAACAAGAGTAAATAATTTGCAAGAGATATTCTTTGTAGAAGTTTTGAAGCGCCCCGTGCACTTTGCCGGCCCGAGGCGGCGATTTCATTCAATAATGCCCAGTAACGGCCTAAGTAAGTCAGTTAGCAGGACACTTTTAGGACCGTCTTTTATAAAAATGGGAATATCTCCATCAATTATTTAACGTTAACTGGATTTGACTTTTCTCAAGTTCTATGTTGAATAGAACATTGTATGTGATCTATATATTTTATACCTGTTATAGTTATACAATTGGAAGTTTTTAAGAAAGTGTAATATTGTAGATTCTTAAAGTTCATTTTATTCACACACAAAATTATAAAAAAAAAGACATTTTAACATTTTTTCAGTGTTAATCGCAAACTTAGGACGCAGCTGAATGTAGAACGCATTGCTTAGCGGTCAGAGCGCTTGAACGGTTTTCAAGAGGCGCGGGTTCAAATCCCGCTGCGTTCAAATTTTTATACGTTTTCTAAATATGTCTTTTTAAAAAAAGATTTCTTTTAAGTTAAGAATTACTCATATGCCTGAATAAAACATATCTCAATTTATAAATTTTGACAGAAATTAAAAGATAGCACCTAAAATCACATGTTTTATATTCATTTGCTAATGAAATGGTAAGTATCTTGGCTTTTATTTAATAATAAATAAAAATAACACGAGAAATATTTTAACGGCAAAATTTATAAATCTTTAAAGTTATTGAACAATTTTCATAATTTCTTTGCAAATAAGGTGGGTATACTGAAAATGTTTAATATGACATAAATTTGTGCAAATTGGACGTTCCAGGCATTTCATTTATTGATCCCACTATTATGCTAATGGTCCTCAATTGGCCCTGATCTTTTGATTGACAAGTAAAACACCGGCATTAACCTAACTTCGGAAACGCCCAAATTATTATTTCACTTTATGGATTTCATGGGGACTTAAATTTCATTCGCTTATTGCCTTTCGTTAAGGTGAGTAGAAAATATACTAGCTTACTTGTGTATTGGTTGGAAAATATATTTTCTTGAAATTAAGATTTAGCTATTACATTTTTTTTTATTGTGACGCATATTGTAGTATTCGAAGAAAGCCTAACTGATTTATAATTAGAACTTACGCTTAGAGAACAATTAGATAAAAGTTATTGTATGGTGTGTAGCAGAGCTTAAAGCTGCACATCACACGTTTATTTCAGCTAAATTTGTAAGTAAAATGATTAAACAATTCAAATATATTTCAAGATTTAGTCTTATTTATCAAAACACTCATTGAAATAATAAATTTCACGCCTCTCTAGTCTTTGATTAAATGTATTGTATTTGTAAATAAATACTGTTACTTTTATAGCTGTTTTCAACAAAGAAATTATAGTACCCGTTGAATCCCGCCCATGGGGCCTATTCCAACTTTCAATAGCTCTTATTTATAAAGTTAAAACCATTTGAAAGAGATGATAGAAACTAGAAGGTCGTAGGTTCAACCAAATAATTAATTAAGCCGCGAGGTTCTTTATTAAAAGCTAATTAGAACTTTTAATTATAAGAATCTAATTAAAAACAAATTATAAAGCTAATTTGTACAATACGTGTATTGTATTTTTTGTATACCTACGATCTAAAGCGTGTGTCTAAAACGATCATTGACGGTTGAAGACTTAGAAAAAAACTTCCATAACTAATTTGTTTATTATAGCAGAGCATTTGTTTATATAGTTTGTTTATTTTAGCAGAACCTATTACCGCGACTTGTTCATTTAGAGGAGCTATTTTTAATATAAATATTTATCTATATTATTGTTAAATCTATTCTTTCAATTAGAGTATGAGCTCACAATAACTATACCGGCAATCTAACAACTGCATAATTTACCAATGTGTAGCATTTTACAATAACATATTATACAAGGTTCATTTTCCTCTCATCGTAGAGTAGTCAGAGAGAACCTAGTGTCGAGAGACTAGGTTCTCCACTTTCTCCGACTTCGAGACGTTGCATGTCTAGTGGCGGAACTTTAACATTTCAAATAAGGAGTATATTCATTCTACCGAGTGGGAATTAAACCCACAATCAATCGGGTTTATGCTGACGTCGTACCTAAGAGGCTGTCACACTGCGCCACGATGGTTATAATATTCATTATACGGCAAAGAAGTGTTAAATATTAAAAACATAAACCTGTAACCAGAAAGCCAATTTACCCTGAGCTTTCCATATGCAACATTTCGTTAAAAGCACGTTCTTCCGGACAGATCTCATGATGTGGCGGATCATAATAGCGTGTCTGACTTTAAAGCTCGGTTCTTCTCACGGAGCCGGCGTAACCGTGGATTATTTCCAGCAAAAGAGAGCACCCCACCTTTGCTACTTGACATGTGGATACAGTACAAGTGAGTTGCTCTTTGTAAAATGAAAAATTTTACATTTTACGTATGAAATATTTTAGAGGTGAAGGCAAAATTTAAGCTGAACTATTTGTTATATTCTTGAATATACTTATGTAAAAAATATATATTTTACGGTGCATTATGTTATAAAGTAGTTAAATTAGACTATTTTATTTACAATCTAAACTCCCAGAAAAATAAAACGAGTGCAGGTTAATTGGTAGGTATAAAAGATCGCACACTTAGGAAATTGAAAAAGACATATTTAGAAAACGTATAAAATGCATTGAACGCATGGCTTAGCGGCACAGCGCTTGAATGGTGTTCAAAAGGCGCGGGTTCAAATCCTGCTGCGGTAAAAAAATTATACGTTTTCTAAATGTCTTTTTCAATTGGTAGGTAATTGGTAGGATAGGTAGTTGGTTTGTCCAACTTTTGTAAGACTAGTTTATAGTTTATCTTTGACAGAAGACACATTAGAGCATCTTTAAAGCGCATAAATCCACTGCTCCTGCTTTCCTTTTTCCACAAAAGACGTATTTGCCTATTTAAATGCCCAAGTGTGTTGTTAATCAGTAGTTATTATTATTTGAAATTATAATTGAATTTTGTGATACATCACACATTGCTTATTTTTTTTGTCTAACGCATACTTGAAAATTTAGTAACTTATCAGCCAAATAGAGGAAATCGCAAAACACGCAGTTTTTAATATTTTATACGTAAAATAGAAGAGAGAATAGTCCAATATATATTGTTTTAATGAAACGACACGTCAGCTCAGTTTACAGGAACGGGCTAAAATCAGTTTGTATAGAATAGAGAGCCATGACTGTCACATAATAGCAAACTGCAACACGAGTACAATATTCGTGTTTGTTAAGCATAAGAAGATAGTGTCGTGTTTGTACACAATCAATATTTATATTTTTATTCGAAATAATCTATTAAAGCATTTAATAAATAGATTTTATCATTTAAATCAAATAAAAATCTCAAATCCGATGCCAGAACCAAAGCTTATCTGAAGTGTGAACCTCGTTTTAGGTAGGATGTTAAAATTTAAAGAAATTGAATAAGAATATTTCTTTTTTTAACATTTATTAAAGTGTTATTCCCATACTAAGGAAATTGAAAAAGACATATTTGGAAAAGTATAAAAATTTGAACGCAGCGGGATTTGAACCCGCGCCTCTTGAAAACCTAAGGAATATTTCTATAAGGAAGGAATATTTCTATTTTTATTATTATTATTTTTTATAAACCTAAGGAATATTTCTATAAGGAAGGAATATTTCTATTTCGTTTTGCACATTACCTAATAAAGTCTATGTACATTTGTACATAGATGCTCACGTACACACATTCATACAAACCTACTATCACAAGTAAGGGCTCCGAAAGTTTATAAATTATAAAGGTTATAACTACAAAATTGTAGCCGAAAACAAGAAGTTAGTACACGACTTCATGGACAAAGGCATCAGGGTTTCGTTGCAGCTAATTGATAAAAGTTGCAATCTCGAAAGGAGTTTGTTACAGTGGAATGTACCTATTGGAGTGCTTTTGGATGCTGGATGCGAAAATGCCGATAATATATTATATAAGGTAACTTGTTTTTTTTTCTATATTGAAGATTTGTTTTTTCAACAACATTTTTATTGGAACCACTTGAACGCAATTTTAACCTCCAATTGTAACCTCCTTCTTGCAGTTTGATTTGCTTCAAAATGTGTCCGGATCCCACGAAAATACAATATTTTCATAGCATAAAATTTACATCCTTGCTCGATAAAAAAAAAACAATTATACATATTCTTCTTCGTTTCTCTTTTAAATATTTCTTATTATTTATCTTATATCAGTCATATACTTGTGTCTCTAGTAACATTTCTTTAAATATGATTTAGTTCACAAAGATTTATTATCAACAGTTTTGGGATTTTTATATAGAATTTTTAAATAAAGGGTATTTTTAAGGAAACGTTGTGTATGTTTGAGAATTTTTGAGCAGTTATATTGGAGAATATCTGACGCGACGCGTTTTCATAGCGAAGCATACTATATCTTAAGTCTGTATTTGGCGGGAAAGAAACTATAGCGTCTACCTTATAAAATTGAAAATTGTATGACAATGTACCCAATTCAATATTGTAATTAATGTAACTATATAAAAGTAAAGTCAACAAGTGAATAAATATATTATTATATGAAACTCAAGCATATCATATATTGTAATGAATAAATAATTACTCTGAGATAGCTCCGATTTTTAGATGGACTGCATGAACGAATGTAAGGTGTTTATATGAACAAGTTCATGTATAGTTTTTTTTTTAATATTTTTTAAAGTGTCAATCGCACACTTAGGAATTTGGAAAATACATATTTAGAAAACGTATAAAAATTTGAACGCAGCGGGATTTGAAACCTCACCTCTTGAAAACCTTACAAATCCCGCTGCGTTCAAATTTTTATACGTTTTCTAAATATGTCTTTTTCATGTATAGTTAATTTTATATGATAATATTTTGTAAAAATATTTGTTTTTCATTCACAAGGCGTCCCGATCAATATTATTTGACGCCATGCATATGTGGCTTATTATGGAGACCGCGGATTACGGGACGGGAAGTACTTTGAACGTGTTACAACATATGAATCTCAGTGTAGATGCTGATGTCGTTGTTGCTTTTAATAAAGGTTAGTTTAAAATGTATTTCATGTTCAGTTATACAAAGAAAAATATTGATTAATCTTAATTTTAAAATGTTATATTAATTTTTGAACTGAAAATGGTGAATAGAATATATGTAATATAAGATTATATTACTTAATAAATAGCTTCACGGACTTTCCACATTGTTGAATAGCCAGAGAGAACTTAGTTTTCTGCTAAACTCAATGCCACGCGTTAAAATATAGACAGTTAAAATATAATTATTTCCCTGAATTGGGATCGCACATAAAATTACCTTGTATAAAACCATACGCTGTCATACTGTGACACGGGGGCCTCTATATTACCTTTTCAAAAGCAGGACAATATCTATAGTTTACGGAAATTAATATAAAAAAAATAAATAAGATAATAAAACTTTCTGAAATAATAGAAAATATTATGTAAACGTGATCGTAAGGGGACAGTGAATTTCACTACAGCGTTAAACAGTCATTACATTTTATTCAATAGGAGAGCACGTTGAGCTAATGGATGTATTCAACTATGGGAAGATACAAGGAAATGATTTGGAGACGAAGCATATAGGAGCGTGGAGTCCGAGGATTGGTAAGTGAAATATAAAGAAATAGTACTTATGCACAAAAAAATCCGAAAAACTATTACAAAAAATTAAATACATATTATAAATATACATAGGCCCATGTGAGATTCGAACCCACCATCTTTATGTGGCATGATCGTATGACGAATATAACGAATATAATATAATGAATGTATATAATTTTCTTTTCTT
Organism: Podotricha telesiphe; assembly: GCA_038994665.1. Taxonomy (NCBI): domain Eukaryota; kingdom Metazoa; phylum Arthropoda; class Insecta; order Lepidoptera; family Nymphalidae; genus Podotricha; species Podotricha telesiphe. The sequence goes on from JAOYRR010000552.1 coordinate 14,862, forward strand.
GTTTCCATTAATTTAATGATGAAGAATTAGTAAAAGACATACATACTTTTTTTATCGTTTTTTTAAAGTGTTATTCGCATACTTAGGAAATTAAAAAAGACATATTTAGAAAACGCACCTCTTAAAAACCAGTTCAAGCGCTCTGACCGCTAAGCCATGCGTTCTACATCCAGCTACGTCGTTTTTCAAGAGGCGCGGGTTCAAATCCCGCTGCGTTCAAATTTTTATACGTTTTCTAATTTGAATATGTTTTTTTGACATACATACTTGTCGAATAGCAACTATTATTGAAATTGGCTTCTGGATCTATTGTATATCTATATTTCGAAAGATACATTAATCTATCAATTGTGTAACAACCATGTGACGTCAAATTAATATTTAATAATAAATTATATTATTGTATATAATAAATTAATTAATTTTCCTTAATATAATATAGTTAACGACTTGTCCTTACCGTATTCAAGTACCTCGCACTTCCCTCACTAGCGAGAATAACGTATTTTGTTTTGGTTCTTTGTATTTATTTGTCGTTTATAAAAATAACACTTATTATGGTATGGCTATATGCTATCACAGTTGGGAAGTATTCGATTTCATTTGTGGAAATGATTTAATTCTACACTTTTTCCTTTATAACATGGAGTAATAAAGAACCTAACTTCAAGACACTCCGTTACCCCTTTTTCATCCGAAGTCAAGGCATAGAGTGTTGAGGCAGAGAGTGGGGAAACTCAATGCTGCAAAAACATTTTTGAAACTGTATAAAAATAGAACGCAGCAGGATTTGAACCCGCGCCTCTTGGAAACCATGACGGTCTTGGTCAGTTTTCAAGAGTTTCACTGGGTTTAAATATTTTTTTATAAGTTTTCTATATATATTTTTTCGATCGATATTTATAATTTTGTTTCTATGCAGCAATGTTAAAACGTTCAGAACCGTTGTTTTGAATAAATTCTTATCTCCCTGCGAGATCTATGAGAGAGAGAAAAGAAAGCTGCCATACACTTGTTTCAGGAATAAAAATATTCTTATATAAAATATCCCTTGAATTTTCATGACTCGTTCACAATTTCAGGCCTGAACGTTTCGCTGAACAGATTCAAGTATTATGATCGGTGGGATTTCCACAATTTAACTCTGCGAGCCGTTACTGTGGTGAATATTATTGCAATATACATATACGTTCATACATCCATGCAAAACTAGTAATAATATTCATATTTTATTTAAATATATTTGTATAAACATCTCGGAAACGTGGCGTTAGACATTTCTTTTGTACGCATTGATTCTGTATTACTAAAAACATTTATTGGATTTAGTGAAATATAAGAAATCCATCATTGTTTTCATTTCTCCACTCTGGTATCTAAGATAATGGCGGCGTTGAGTACCGCCACTCAACATGCAATGTCACGATTTTGGTCGTTACGTGGAGAACGGAGTGATTTGAAAGTACGTTCTCTTTGACCTATGCAAAACAAAGCGTGAAGCTGCAAAAAAATAAAAATTCTAAGATTAAAACTTAATTGAACTCACATAGTTGTATGTTGAGAAAGGACTAATTTATGATTTATTTTGTGTCCCTGACGCAACATTTACAAAATGCAAGAAATATATGTACATTATATGTAAAATAAAAGTGTGCTCAAGTTATCCTGGTCAAATAAAATATGGATTTGTTGTTGGATCCGGCGGAACAGAATTCAAAATAGCGTTGCGAGACTTACATATTGATAAACCTATAGCAAACAAGAAAAACATCTTAAATTAAGTAAAAACTGACACATAGACCTTTTGTGATTTATCTTAATAGATAGAGACAGCGCGGTACAAAGGCACAAAACCATGCTCTTAGAGCTAAGCTAAGCTTAAAAAAGTGAATAATAAGTTTAATAAATATATTTTCAATAGGTTTTAGACAGCCCGAAGGAGTTTATGCCTGAAATGTTGTCGGACGTCGAGTACAACGTCGGAGTGCCGGTGTTGACTAAAATACCGACACAGCTTCTGTGGCTCCTCAAAGATATACACAATTTCAGGTTTGTTCAGCATTGAGTAAAGAGGAAAAACTTGTAATACTAATTTATTCTGTTAATTTTAATAATAACTATGGTGTTTATATCAATTAGTAAAATATTTAAATATGTCCTGTTATATGATATCACTTTACAATTGTAAAGCTAGCTTTTTGTTAAAATAAATACAACTTTCTATCCCTGGAAAGCTACATAGACAAAGCTACGTGAAAAAGAATAATAAAAATAACCATTTTGGAATACACAAGTAAGACAACCTTTATCTGTAGAATAAAAATATGTAACCGACTATCATTTCTAAGTGGTGAAACGATACTACGACAGTATACGATGGTTTGGGGTTCAAATCCTACACGGGAAAAATTCTTCAGTAAAGAACTAGCCTAGAACAGCTCGCAACTAAGAGAGCGTGAACTACAAAATGTAGGGTCGTTTTTTTCGTTCTCACAGGAATTATGAGAAACCGATCACCATCGCGCTAAATTTCAGCTTGCTCAGCGAATAGTTTCATCTGTGTATTATCAGTCAGTCAGTCGGTCATTGACGCAAGAGTTTTATACATAAATAGTGCGTTTTACCATCCTCGATATTAAATTAGTGTCAAAAAAAAGAAAATGCGTCGTTTTATATATATATTTTTTTCCACGTTTGAATAGTTTCAAGTACACAGTCGCGGGGCGTTGGATCGGATCGCCGGAGAGAAACTCCACTTTGGTATTGTCATATTCAATTTCATACACGTTTGCCTTTTTTGACAATTCTCCACCTGAAATAGTTTCCTTTGTTCCATTTATAGTATAAATGCTATGTGTACGTATTAAATTTATGACAATACATTGAAGCCATCCAGTAGGACAGTATCTGTCCGTAAACGCGATGGTTATAGAATCGATTCCCACGCCGAAAATAGTTAATTTTATTTTACCGCTCAGGTAAAAAAGAGCGGTGTTGATTTGCGCCACACAATATGCAATGTCTCGATTTCGGGCGGAATCTGGAAAACGAAGTGTCTACACACTAGGTTCTCTTTCACTACCCTGCATTGCGGGAACGGCGGGAAGATGAAATAAAACGTACAAAACCCTAATAACCTCCTAAAATGCACGCGAAGGCGGTCACCAACTCCCTGTTCTGGGGCGAGCAGGACATCTCCTGCACTTGCGCGAGGATGTTCAAGCACTGGCTCGAGTGGGTGGATGTGTTCTTTCCTCCCGCTACTACTTTTGAGTATGTATTTTTTTTTTTTTATTGTAACCATATGCAAATAGTAAATATATATATATAGATATATATACATATGTGTGTATGTGAGGTCGTATCTAAAAGTGACATATGCACATGATGGTTGTGAAATCGCTATCTACTCGGGGAAATATTTATTGTTTATGCACAAAAACATTTCAATTTTAAAAATTTTGTTATTTACCACGCGGTGTTAAGTTACGTCATTTGATATACACGTAAATTTGTAATACGAGTGTATTGTATAAATAAGTGTATGATATAACTTAGTAATGGCATTCCTCTCGTACCAAGTGACCTACAAAGATCGTCTTAGTCAGGTGTTCTGCACTACCTAAAGTGCAGTCCGTAGACTGGGCTCCACCTACAAGTAGAAAGTTCTGCCCTTCACGAGCTGATGAGGAGCGCCTCCACGAATCGTCTTGTAGATGAGACCGTAATGCCAGACCCGGACTAAACCCTTAATTATCCCTAATAACACGCCACAGGACCAAGTTCTACTACCTCATCGTGGAGCAGGGCGTGGGTGCCTACGAGAACCGCTTCCTGCGGCCGCTATCGGCGGGCGTGTGGGCGTGGGCGGCGTTCGCGGGAGCGGCTTGTGCGGCGTTGCTGGCCATCGCCGCCGCGCTCGAGGCGCGCGACGAGCCCGGGCTCTACGCCTTCTTCAGCGTGTTCGCCGTTATATGCCAGCAAGGTACATCTTCTGATTTTTTTAATATACAAACACTACAGACACCTGGTCAGTGTCCTTTTCCCCTTAATGCTATTTAATTTTTTACCATTAATTAGGTACAGAACTCAGAACTAAAACTAAATTTAAATTAAACTAATAGAGTTCTTTGTATTCTACTGATTTTTACAATTACATTTACACATATTGCTTTCATATTGTTTGGGTTACTTACAAAGGGCATTGAAGAGTGATAAGAAATGTTACCCTTCTATCTCCTTTGTCTCCATTAAACGTGATGTCGGCGAAGTGATTGCAACCGGTATATTCAAAGTACCATAAATGAAACACTGAAGTAATTGTTTTTTGTTTTATTTAAAATATTACACTTTCGAAGCATTAGATTTCCTTATCTGGTTAGAAAAAAAGTGATCGGTAGTTCCACTAACAAGCATTGTTCTTAAAAACAACGGAAAGTGGAAAACGTGACAAATAAACCATAGTATGACGTAAAAGACATATTTAGAAAGACATCTTTAGAAAACGTATAAAAATTTTGAACACAGTGGGATTTGAAATCACGCCTCTCGAAAACCGTTCAAGTTAAAAAAATATATAGTATAACGTGAAATATTCTAATAAATTACCCAAATTCTGATGAAACTAACTTTATTTAAAGTATTACACCTAAGAAAGAATGACAATGAAGGAATCGAAATGTATAATTATATAATCACAAAGTTTTATTTTGTTATAATAAAAAAATAATAATGTAAAACAATATATTATTGCCATAATTGGTATCAAAACGTAGCACATTATTTTATATGAAACTTTCTGAATTATTTAAAAATATTCTATTTCCAGCGTACGAAGATGGAGTCAATTTATTTGAAGAAATGTCCTCGAGTCAAGGTGAAAATGTTATATGATACATACATTACTTCACATTTTTAATCTAGACATTTCAATACGATGTCGAAGAATAAAATAAAAACTTCTACAGCTAATAGTAATATTCATTTAGTTAGTTACATTGCATTTTATTTAAAACATACTAAAACACACAAACGAAGGAAAAGAAAAACACATATAGAAAACGTATAACAATTTGAACGTCGCGACTCTTGGAAGCGCTCTGACCGCTGGAGCGGGTTCGAGTACGTTCGGGTACGTTCAAGAATACAAAAATACAAGCTAAGGCTCAGCAATTTTTTATGAACACACCATAACAGCTCCAATATGCTTATAATATTTGCTCATGGATTTTTTTTATACTATAAAATAAAATTTATGTGCATTATTTACAGGTACTTCATATGACTTCACAGAAAAGTTATTCCTTAATTTTTATTTTACCATATAATTTAATATGGACAATATATACATATACCAACCACAACTGTATGTGGTCAAAAAATACACATGTATACAAATACATATCTTGTAAACATCATATTTTTAAATTGAACTATCCTATAAACCCTTACCTTATCACACACACACACATAATTATGTCTATTGTATTAAAAAGGAAATGTTAGCAAATAGTAAAGCTAGGCACGTGCCTGCAGGGCGCCGCCTGGTGCTGCTGGTGGTGGGGCTCACTAGCATGCTGCTGTACAACTACTACACGAGCAGCGTGGTGTCGTGGCTGCTCAACGCGGCCGCGCCCACGCTGGCCGACCTGGACGCGCTCATGCGCAGCGACCTCGAGCTCGTGTTCGAGGACATTGGGTACACGCGCGGGTGGCTGGACGTAGGTAGCGGTGGGGCGCGGGCGGGGTTTCATGCTTGTACTTTTCTAAGGACACGGCATGATGGTGTTCCAGAACCCGGGCTTCTTCTACTACAGCGGGTACCGGAATCCGAAAGAGGACGAGCTGCGCCTGCGCAAGGTGACGCGCGCGCGACGCACCACCGCGCTGCTGCAGCCGCCCGCCGCCATCAGCCTCATACGCAGCGGCGGTGAGGATCGCTCTATAGTACAGGGATTCATTTATTTCATTCAATTTATGAGACTCATTCGTTTGCTATTTGTATGACACTCGTTCGTTTGTTTCTTGAATGTCCATTCGTTAATCGATCCAATAATTTCAAATCGTATCTTTGTAAACTTTAAGACTCGTTTACTTTAAGACTCGAGAGATAATCGTTTCTTTTAGTAATATAACATTTTTATTTTATGCCCTAAATTATCAATAAACATACCTATTTACGAGAAAGTCGGCAAAATGCGGCGGTCCAATGAGGCGCAAGTTCACTTCATTGGATTCGTATCATGTCAATTGTACAATCGAAAAGTCCACGTTTTAAGGAACCTATCACTGTACATAGCACATTGAGACAACACTCACAAAATTTAATAATGGCTGGCGCTGATCCGCGTGTCCGTGCGTAGCGTACGCGTTCCACACGGAGCCGTACTCGGCCTACCAGGTGATTGCGCGCACGTTCTCGGAGCGCGAGTTGTGCTCGCTCGGGGCGCTGCGCATGCTCGGACCAGACCACGTGTACGTGTTCGGGCAGAAGCGCAGCCCCTACAAGCAGTTCTTCGTATGGAGGTTCGTGTCGCACACACACAGACACCCACTACGCAGCTCATTAGCAACGAGTCTTCCCGTACTGTGAAGTTTTAAACGCTTTTATATAACTTGCCCTGTTAGTATGTGCCACTTGTACTCACTCGATTCAGCTGAAATTGAATATGCGGGTCAAGACTCGATGACAAACCATTTAATGATAAGAGTGAGCTGATAGTAGGATTGCCTCCAGACGAAGGATATCGATAACGGTAAATAGTAGTATATAACATTTTGTATGCCTTTTTAGTAAAATATTATCTTTTAAGAACCTTCTTTTAATTAATATTTTTTTGTATCATGATTATCTTTTTCAAACAATATCTTGTGTAGTGTATTTGGAAACAATAATAACTGCTAAAAAGCAGTGCAAGGTAATGTAAATAATTGAAAAATGATAACTTCACTGAGTGGAAATTGAACCCACAAGCAGGACATGCACAGTATCTCATCAAAAAACGGTGTAAATTTCGTGACAAGAAACTTTTTCTGTTAAAAATATAAATTTAATAATTCACCTAATTTGTCTAAAGGCCCGGCGCCCCCGACGGAGGTCCGGAGGGAATTGTAAAACGTTTTTTCCTCCAAAAGTGTTAATTTCATTGTTATTTACAAAGTAATCAATTGTTTTTAGGACGATTACATTTATAAATCGTTTTTATTACAACATCTTAAATTATTATTAAAGGTACAAAATGTTAATTGTGCTATCACATGGTTCGAAAGAGACTTAACTATAACTCAGCTGGATGGATCTGCATGAAGATTGTATGTACACGTGGGTGGTGTGGGTTTGTCGAATACGACGACTATATTAAACAGAAACTAACGGTTCAGTCGGAATGTTTACGCAGTCAGCGAAGCATTACCACGGTTAGAGGAAAGCTAATATAATGGTAATCTTCCCAACAACGAAATTATGGTCTACGCCCGCCAGCCTGTTGCGGCTTCTGGAGCGCGGGCACACAGCGGCGGCGGGCGCGCGCGTGGCTGGCGCGCGGCCCACGTGCGCAGGGCGGGCGCCGCGTGCGCTCGCGCTGGGGCAGGCCGCGCCCGCCTTCGCCGCGCTCAGCGCCGCTGCGCTGCTCGCCGCCGTTTTGCTGCTCTGCGAGCGCAGCCGTCACAGGTGAGTGTGTGCTACATTTATTTATTCATTTACTGTACATTTATTTTAAAAAATATTACATTTCTGCACTCTTTCTCCATATAAACCAATATTTGTTTTACACTTTTAAAATATTAATTGTAAGGATTAAATTATAATATATGAACAACCTTGAATATGACTAGGATTCCTAAATGAAAGACTTCACAATACGTTAAATTGAAATAGGAAATTGTAAGAGTATACGTGTTTCTTAAATAAATCTTTCTACACTAACTAATAACAAAGTGTGTAAGACTATTTCGAATGCAGTTTCTACTTGCTTAAATATTTGAAATAACTTTATTTCCATCGTCTGATTAAATAAAACCCGTGAACAAAATAAAGCATACACAAAAACAATAGACAAACTACAGATAATAAACAATGAACAAAACAGCGAGATGCGCAAAGAAAAAGTCATTGAAATCGTTCCAACAAAAAGTGAATCGACTACAAATCGCCTTATACTTCAATATTTATCTTAAAGAGGTAAAACAATAAGGGATGGTCAATCCATCAATATTTCTTGCAGAGCCCAAATGAAAAAACAACCCCGCGGAGAGATCAATAACCGAGCACACATCGCAGAGCGGAGTGATTTTAGTGAAGCATAAAAAAACAATAAAGGAAAGATGTTTGACGCCCGTCAAGGGGTAGCTGCTTAGACCCTCTTCACCTTGGTGGAGTTCACGCTGCGTTTTAAATTACACTACTTACCGTTTTTTGCATTTTAATTATTATATGAAAAAAATTAAATATAGATATATGTACTATTTTTAATAAAAATATTGTTTTACCTATTTGTTTTATTATATTATAGAAATATAAAAGTATCAAATACATTCAATATTTTTATATATTTATGTAGGAATAATTTATATATTATAACGAAAATAAATATTTCTTTTCATTCAAATACCTATTTTGGTATATACAATTCTGTATTATATTTAATAATCTGGGTTGCGTAATATGATATAAATAGAATATAATAGCTTATACTATTATAACGTATTTACCACAAGCCAGACTAAAAGCTACTATTGTGGATTTAAATTGCACTCAAAATATATATCGGGACAAATTGTATAATATGTAATATTCTGGCGCTCCATCAAGATCTATGTATCTACTTAATTCGCAAAATTTGAGCAATGAGGGGATAAAAAACATCGTTATATTATGTCATTTTATTTATTATATAATTTATTTATATAATACTGTAAAATGCTTGACTATTTAATCAAATTCCCTCCATAAATATGGCACCATATAAAAAAATGATTTTTTTGGATTAACTAACAAACTGGTACGTACAGGTATCCGGCGCCAGTTATGGTATATATTTTAACATTATGTTATGTGAACTATATATAACTTAGCTGTCTATTTTACTACGTTCAAATCTTGAAATTTAAATTCTTTTATAGTAGAAATTTACATGTAGAACTTTTAATATGAATATCTGACTATACTTGTCCTAAAATTCATAAATATAACGCAAATAGAAAAACGATCGTTTAAAATACCGCGGTGAGTGTGTAGCGCAACAGCCGCGTCCGTCCTGTCTCGGCGTCTCGGCGTGTCGGGTGAGTAATGGCGGCGCGTCGGCGAGTATCTAAATCGCGCGTTATAAATGACCCGATCAATTCTTGTTTACTCCCGAGGGCCCTCATTGAATGCACTCCCGCTTATTTTAATAGATTGGAGATCACTTAACGTAGAACGATGATATTAGAGAACGGCTTTTATTGAAAACGTGTCGATACTCTGCTAACGTGATTCACGATTTTTAATTTTTTTTTTATATATTGTGCTATGTATTTAAATATGTTTTATAACAAATTTGTTTTGGTTGATTAAGACTTCAGCGCTCCACGATTTATATATAAATATGACAATGTAGAGTGTCTTGAGGAATATAGAGGGATTGAATTCATATGATAGCGTCTGCCCGTGATTATCTTTAAATTACTTTTATTGCCAGGCTCTGGTGATAAGAGACAAATAGCGGCACTGAGTTCTGTGTCTCATCTTGCAATATCTTGATTTGGACAGAAAGTGGAGAACGGAGTGTCTTGACACGAGGTTCTCTCTGTCTACGCGGGAAAAACCGTGTCTCTCAATACATAATTAACGGTATTAAGCTTAAGTTGAAGGTTGTCAGGTTTAATTTTATAACTACTATATATATTTGACTATATATCATAGTTATGAATTAAATTTCATGCTCGGTGAATTTTTATTTTTTAGATGCAATCAAGAATTTAGTAATGTGAGATAGGTATGTTGAAATGAAATTAACTTCAAATAAAGAAGATGAACTAAGTCTCCTCCTCCTCTATATATATTGATAATATTAATAAAGAAAAACCCAGAAAGCCATATATTATGATATGAAATATATTCTTAATACACAAATACATGCCTACAGGGCTTAAAAGCCCTTTTATAGAGGTAGAGCATTTTAAGGAACATTATTTTATTTAGGCTTGTCCATAAATAAGTAGATACATTACGACGGCTTAATAGTTACTCACAAAAGGGAACCAGTAAGCTACGTAGAAAATATAAATATCATTATTTATATAAAAATGTGAAGTGAATTTGTAAACAAAAGGTTCCGTTCTAGCTCTATCACTTTTTTGCCACTTCACGCTTTTTCCCGCATAGCAGAGTAGTATGAGAACCTAGTGGCAAGACACTCCGTTCTTAACTCTCCGCCTGAAATTGAGACATTGCGTGTTGAACCACAAAACTAAACCACAGCGGAGAAATTAAAATATTTTAAATGTTCCCTTTTTGTTCAGCAGCTATCTGCATTTTTCAAAAAATGCCATGGCATGGTCAAGTTCCGCCTCTCCACACAAAATATCTTGAATCAACCGTAAATTATATTTTTGTTGAAACTGAAAAACGAAGTGTCTTATCATTCAATTCTCCCTGCCTTCCCTACTATGATGGACCAAGCGTGAAGATTTGATTCTAAAGCGAGGAAATGTTCGTATTCTATATATTTTCATAATATAAAGGACGTACACACATGGTGATAATATAAAGCGAAAAAATACCTTCGCATTCCATGGATTCACCGAGCAGGTGCACATCGTGTTGCAGAAAGAGGAGCTCGAAGCTGTGCCTGGGGCTTACGACACAAGTGTGAGCTTATGGAGCGCCTATAAAATTTATTAAGAGACTTATGCCGCTTTCGAAATTTATGTATATTTTAGCCGAAAGATTAATCAATGTTTACTAATTGTTTACAGTTAAAACCTATTTAAGGTGTTATTTAAAGAATAGAAACATTACTTTACATACCAACAAAACGATCACCCATCAAAGGGGAGTTTGCTGGCGGCGTCGCTTCAGGCTGTCATTCCACGGTAACAAATCATACAAAAGTTTCCTAATAAAGAAGCAAGGAAAACCTCACACGCATTTACAAAGTCGATTAAGTATCGACGCCATTTTACGAAGTTGATTTCTGTCTGACTTCAATCCAATGTGTGTAGGTTCGATGCTCATTTAGGGATATATTGTTATTAATACCAGTACTAATGGTCCAGTATACTAAACACAGCGTTGGGCCTCTTCAATTTCTAAGCGGAAAGTGGGCGACGGTGCTTCGTGACACTATTTTTTAAACACCCGTAAAAACATAAAGCCAAAAGAAAATTATATTATATAATATTAGGGAAAACAACTCTGTAGAATTTTAGTAAGACGTTTAAAAATGATCTAAAATTTATATTAGTACACAGAGACACGTACAAAGAATGCATTTGCATACAAATAGAAGTGTCAACCGGTTACTTTATATTACTTAGCCGGGACTGCCGTAAGTCTTTGTATATATATATATATATATATATATATATATATATATACACATATACATATGGATATGCAATACATTCAGATTTTTAAATAGCTTTTTTTCGTGCTACTTCATAAACTGCTACTTATCATCATTAGATTTATTAAGATTGTTCATGATGTGTTTTCCATTTTTTTATAGCAATATTTTTTCTTATTTAATTTTTTGTTTGATCTTAGATGTTCTGTCTTATTTATCAAGTTACATTGCTTTATAAAACGCTAGATGTTTTATACAAATCTAGTCTATATCGTCACAATTTGTTCTAATTATGTATTACAGTTTGAAACGAATAAACATTATTGTTACTTTGAGAAGTAAATAACAACTTTGTGAGCTTAGTGACAAACCAAGCGGTTCTTAGTATCCAAGCAAATTCACAAACTCAATTTTTTTTATATATAATTATATATGTTCCAGCATCTCACATATTATATGAGATTTAGACTTATTAGATAGAGAACGTTATGACACTCCGTCCGCAATTATCCAATTTCTACCCAATTTCTAAATATTGTATATTATCGCTGCGCTTTGTCTTACAGGAGCCGTGAAATAAAAAAATCTAGAAAATGCGTGAGCGTCAGTGACAATTAGAATTGTTGTTTATTTCATTTTTTCATTTAAAATTAATTTCTTTTTTCTTTTTATCAAGATCACTTGTAATATTGTAAGAATAATTAATGATTTAATGACAATTACTTAAATTTTTAAGAACATTTTGAATATTTAGACAAAAATCCTATTCCGTGCATTGTCTATTCAGATTACCCTAGTCTACCTAGACAAAACATTAGCATTCTTAATAAATAATGAAGAAAATCTCAATAATATATTTTTTTAACATTTTTTACAGTCTTATTCCCTCACTAAGGAAATTGAAAAAGACGTATTTAGAAAACGTATAAAAATTTGAACGCAGCGTAATAAGCGTATAAGAATTTCAACGTAGCTGGATGTAGAACGCATGGCTTAGCGGTCAGAGCGCTTGAACGGTTTTCAAGAGGCGCGGGTTCAAATCCCGCTGCGTTCAAATTTTTATACGTTTTCTAAATATATCTATCTCAATAACAGATTCTTAATGTTTTCTTATATTCTTTAATTAAATATGACACATATTTTCCAGATGTAGTAACAATATAACCAACACAAAACGCTACCTGTCCTATCCCTTACGGCGCAATATTCAGTGACATAATTGAAATAAAATTTATGACGCATAAAATGTTTACGCCTGTCCCCATTGTCAATCGCCGCATGGGCTTCTGTAACCGACTATAAATTAGAAAGATAATTTTCGCATTCTTTTATCTTTTTCTCTCATATCAAGGTAACTAAAGGTGACAGCGTTTGATTGTATACACGATGGTTGTGGGTTCGATTTTCACTCGTGCGGTTGATTATATTTAAATTATTTTTATTTCTTCGTTCTGGAAAGGCAAAGAGTGGCGTTAAGTTCTGCCTACTCAACACGCAATATCTCGAATTCGAGCGGAAAGTGGGGAACGGAGTGCCTTGACACCTTGGTCCCCTCTGACGATGTGGCATAAAATTATGAAGCTGCTAAATATATATAATCAAAATATTGCAACGCCATTGTATATATTATTGAAACAGACACATTCGTCGTTGCAAATTGAATATCGATATGCTAATTTACCCAAAAAGCGCTAATACACGTATATTGTTTAAAATAAAATATTATTCAATTTTTCTGGCGTATATCTATTCCTATTTCATATTATTATAGAATTTTGTCCGCACACATTCACCTTTAAAGTTAAATATATATTTTATTTTACGTAGAATGTATTACGGCTAGAAAGTATGAAGTTGAGTTGATTTCCCTTTCTTCCATCTTTCCCTTTTTCTCAAGGAAAGAAAGCAAATTCTGGTACTTTAAAATGCTTGTAAAGAGATCTTTATATTAAATTATTTTAGTAAGGCAGCTGGTGAAAGTGGTGTAACTGCCCAGATCATCAAATGTTTGTGGATGGGTTTGTGGGTGTCTTGAACTAGTTCTGTATCTTGTGTAATTGGTGATGTATAACAGGAGGTGTCACATAATAGGCCTAAATACTATGAAAATTTTATTACATTGAGAAGACTATGATACAGCCCTTAAAGGCAGTTCTTAATACTTATTTACTTATATAGCTTGCTTAAAATTAATTAATAAAATTAAAAAACTCTTTTGGTTTAACCTGTTTTTTTGGCGTAAAAGTGTGTTTTAAAAAAAAAAAAAACGTACAGTTGTAGAATTGCTTTAAGTAGTATTTAATGAAATTAAACAATATTCTCTTATATATTTTTTTAATATTGGTTTTAAAGTGTTATTCACATACTTAGGAAATTGAAAAATACATATTTAGAATACGTATAAAAACAAACGATTAAACGGGTTTCAAGAGGCGCGGGTTAAAATTCCGCTGCGTTTAAATTTTTGTACGTTTTCTAAAAATGTCTTTTTCAATATTCTCTTATTCATCGTCGACATTCATTTTGAAAGAATGACATTTTGTACACTATAGCGTTTGGCACTCCGTTCTCTCTGAATACACTGTGATAAAGCGTGTATATATATTATATGAACCAAAATAGGTTCAACTTGTTCTCAATTCATTTCCAATTATGTTCATCAGAGTGAAAATCAAACCCACAACCAATCGTGTTTGCAGTCAGACGCTATCCCGCTGTTAACCTCAAAATGATCTTTTTAGAATAGAGTTTTGCAAGCACTTTTGAATCTTCGAATGAATATAAAGCTACAACTGCCTCGGCAGGCATTTTCGCTGAGAAAAGCCCGCAAGAAATTCAACAGTTGCTCTTATCAAATATAAAATTTAAATATTAATATGTGATACCGTGGAATCTTGTATGAATATTTTTCTAATTACTTCGCACTTCTTTCCGTATTCCGTATTCCGTAAAACCTTATGTTCAAAATTGAGACATTGCGCGTTGAATGACGAAATTCAACGCCACTTTTTGTCTTAGGTACCAGAGTGGCGATTATTTTTTTAAATTTAATCATTCAACTGAGTTAGAATCGAACCCAAAACCAATCATGTATACAGTCAGATAATTCATAAAATTTTAATTAATATTATTTGAAATATTGTTTAAGTTTTTTATATTGTTTTTATAGCTGCTTAAAATCTTTGCAAGAGCACATTTACAATAATTTGAAAAAAAAAAACGAATGAGATCCGCGCATACAATATATGTATATAATATTTCTCTTTTGAGTAAAGAAAATTCTCGAACATTATCGAGTTACCTTCTCAGTCAAACGTTCCTGTTTTATGCAGCACGCGGCCGCTCTAAATTAAATTATGTATTCACGTCATTTATACGTCCATTTAAATCCTCATACACCTGCTGATGAAACTTCGTATAGGCTGATGTATTATTCTATTCTAATTTATTTGATCTAGAATATTTTCATGATATTAGATACAGTTTTCTTTTCTTGTTTTTATGCCGTGGTTTGAGAAATTGCATAGAAATGCTACGAGATCCGTACTGTACTATACAGCAGTAATATGTAGTGAATTATTATTAAAGACTGAAAGCATATAGAACCATGATGAAACTATAAGCGAAATTATTTTATATATAAAAAAATATATGTATATATAAAAAACTGTTTAAAATATGTGATATGAAGCTTTGAGACCAGCTAAAGCTGTGGCAACGGTCGTAAGGTCCACCTAAGCGAAGTTGCGGGCGATAACTACTAGTACATAAAAAAAATACCAGCCTTCTTAAAATTTTATTGCACCATAATCGTATAGAAAGTATGGAGGATTGTAAAAACTAGTGAAAGTGTGATTTATCCAAAAAAATTGTATGACAATTGCTTTACACTTTATTAATGAATAACAATAATAACAATTATAACGGTACTGGTAATGGTACTAAACAGTAAAGTATTGTATTTAGTTGTGGGTTCTATCCCCACTCCGGAGAGTAATCTTATAGCAGTATTATTTTCTTTTTCTTGCTCCGGTAAGACCTTGGCGTTCGACCTTCCAATTCCACTAAACACGCAGGTCTTAAAATCATATATACAATAGAGAAGTGTCTAGACAACAAGTTCTCTATGCCCGCCAGGTGTTATACTGGAAAAAGTCAAAACAAATCTCTAGATTATGAATGTTTTAAATAAAATACGTACCCAGCACGTGAAGCGGAGTGTTTCAGCTTGAAAATACATTACAAGGTATTGTTAGCGTACGCGTTGATCCTTTTGGATTTACCTCCACTTGGTCTTTACAAAGTTTCATTTCTTCGCTAATGTGACTTGCGGTTGTTTGAAAATAAGGTGTTTGTTTAGTTCGACTGTATATCAACAAAAATATATTATATTAGGGACTTTCACCATAATGCGAGAAAGGCAGAAAGAATCTGGCAACAAGTCACTATATTTTAATATTTGCTCACTTTGAATATGCAAGATGATAGGTTGAAACGCTATCCGTGTTATTTACTCAGATAAAGTAAAAAAAATTGATTTTAAACTGTAAATTGTACATCAAATGTATATCAGACTCAATTTCCTTAAGTAACTTTTTAAGTTCATTTTTAATATACTTAATAAATTCAAATCTTGTGGCTAATCCTTGGAATTGACTGGTAGATATTCGCCACTCAACACGCAATGTCTCAAATTTAAGGAGGAAGGAGGACGGAGTGTTCTCTCTGAATACCCTGCTATGTGGAAAAAACGACGAGAGAGTCGATGACAAAGAAACTAGTGAAAATAAGCTTTATTAAGATATATGAAAAAATCTATTCTTTTTATTTACATAATACATGTCTTCGGACTGACAGAAGAGATAAGATTTTTTTCTACGTGTCTTGTTCCGTATGAAATAAGCGTTTTAAAGCAACATAAAACTATAAAGGATAGCTAAACGGCGCACAAATCAGTAACTCCGAGCTTGAAGGACTTCTCAAGATATCTACAAACCGTTTGGAGTAGAGCCAATAGAGGCTCTGGGTACTTAATGTTCTATCACTTCACCACTTCTAACTTTTTATTGTCGAACTATTATTCAGGGTATTTTTGATTTTAAAACAATACACGCTTTGAAGTTTTTTTCATCTTAATCCTAATTGTCCTTAATATTGTATTGTCACCGGATGTCGATACATAGGCAAATTAAACAAATCCGATCGTACAAAGTGGGAATGTGAAGTTAATATTTTGAGTAATATATTATTCTACTTTTAAATATTTAATTTAACACTATACAAACAGTGGTAGCTTATCACAAGTGTCTCTTAGCTAATAAATAGATAAACTAAGCTCTATGAGTCATGTATATTACATAAGCCTAGTTTTAATTACTGGAAATATATATTTATTAAATCAAATATCAAACAATTAAAAAAAAACAGGCAATATGCATTTATATTGCATTAACAATAAATAAATAAGATAAAAAGCTTATCACGAACAGTTCTTTTAGATATTTTAATCGAAAATACTTTCTGATTTGCAAAATCTAACGTTAACTTAGTACTGCTAGCTAGATTGGAGATACACATATGTATATTATCAATATAAATATTTTCTTAACTGAAATTTGAACTTACAACTTAGTTTTGAATTTACATCCACCTCGTGCTAGTGGTGAAACGTCTGACCGTAAATATGATTTCTTGTGTATGAAAAATATTTTTACTTCCCTTGATCGTCCGTCAGAAAGAACAAGTGTTTTGACTCTAGTTTCTTTCCTCCCTGACATGCGGTACAACACGTTCAACCGTGTATATATCAAACAGACATATCAACGAAAATATTTTAGTATCAGTAAACAATATATTTAAAAATAAATATCTAAGTACCCAAAAGTCATTTATAATACATCAATACATAATAACGTCTTAAAACCATAATAAGAATGTTTGATCATTGCCATTTGATATTCGGTAAAAGGTTCTTTATAGTACTTAGATCTAATCCATTATGTAGGTACTTACATTAATTCCGTCCTCAAAAATATAGACCGAAGCGACCATAAAAGTAGCTGATGATTAAATTGATAAGGCAGCATTGAGAAAAGATTGGACCAAACAAGTCTTATCTAACAAAGCCTGGGACCTATAGAAGGATATGTGAACCCTTTCAGGGAGATCAAGGTGCACTCCAGAATGATATGTGCGGGTAAGTGTTTATTATTACCTTTTAAGTTATTGGAGTTTGCTTTTGCAAATGCTTTAGATCTAAAGTATTTTTTTATATAATTTTATTTTTTTATTGATGCCATTGTGTGAAAATTGATTGTGTACACAATAGTTGTGTAGGGTCCAATATGAACGATTCCTGATACTAGAAATACAATATGTAAAATACATATTTAGAAAACGTATAAAAATTTAAACGCAGCGGGCTTTGAACCCTCTCGTCTCTTTAAAAACCGTTTAAGAATAGCGGGTTCCATTTCCGCTGCGTTCAAATTTTTATGCGTTTTCTAAATATGTATTTCTCAATTTCCTTAGTGTGCGAATAACACTTAAAAAAAAATGAAAAAAAATAATAATACAATATGTATTTATAATGTTTACCATAAAATTTTATTATTTTTATAGTGTACGCTCCTTTAAGATATAAGTATAGCCTAATTTTAATATTAGTACCTAAATAAATATTTTAATGAAATCAATTTTGTAATTTATGTACATTTTCCATAATTTATATATACACCTTCTATGGAGGTTTAATAATGAAAAAGGAAACCTTAAAAAGAAATATTTTGAAAGTCAGTAGGTGCCTAAATTGTAACAGATTTTGCAAAGAACTGAATCTGAACTGTTTTCTGAATTAAATCATATATATAAAAGCACAGTAGTTGAAGATACGCATTTCATAATAATATATTATAAATATATAAGTATTTAGTCCGAACTGCTATTATGAGCTAAGCGCCAAGCCAAACCTCTTGTACCTGGGATTAAAAGGCACTATACATTATGTAACATTTGGCTTTTCAACAAAAACTAAGACGAAATCCGAGTGTTAAGACACTGTTGTACATTTTTCACCTAATTTCACGTAAATGCATTTCAAGACAAACCAAAAGTCACGTTTCGCTTCTGTTCCCACAATTATTAGTGTATCAGACATTACTCTACATTGAGACATATGTATTAAGTTCGTCAATCTATCTCTTATACATTAGCTGGCACAGTGTTTGTTTCACAAATAAAACCCTAACAAAGTGAAAAGCCGGCTCACCGCAACCAACTTTTAATGTTAGGTTTACATTTCGTTCAGGCGAGGAGATTTGATTTATACCGTGATTTATTGTTCCATAAGCGCTTTTGCTTCGGTATCGGTTATTTAGATTTATATTATACGAGATAGACGTTTGACACTCGTTACAACGATATACAGTAATGTATTTGTTTTAAAATGTTTGGCAGTTATTTTTTAGGTTTTTTAATGCATGGCTTTATTGGCAAGTGTTTCATTGTATACATGTCGGTTGTAGGTACGATCTGTACCTACATGAAGGAGTATGCAGATTTAAAAACACATTCGTTATTCTAATTTTGAAATTTTGACAGTGAAAACAGACTATCTATTAAAGGGAATAAAAAAAACCGGGAATTACCGGGGATATGATATATTGTCTTTGTTCCATTTAACTTATTAGCAGGCAAAAAAGTATTTAAGCAAATAAATATTGCTAATAGAGATTAGCATTTACGTAAGGTATAAACCTAGCCACAGTAACTTATTGTCTCAGCGAAGTCAAACAAAAGTAGTAATCAAGAAGTTTAGGGCTTAAGGAGTTGGCAGGAAGCTAAGGAGTGTAGTTTGAGAGAGGATTATTGAGCTCATATATAGCAGAAGCCACATGCAACTTGTTTGTTGCAGGAAACTTTCAAGCTAAGTTGGGTCGGGGTTCGATTTCATTTCTTTAACAATTGTTGAATTTTCATTATACAGTAAAAATAGACGTATTAGACATTGTTGTCTTTTTATATATAATGTAAGAGGAATCTAATTTAGTATTCTAAAGGACTAACTGATAGAAGAAGGAACTCTGTGATTCCTACATTATTTCTACAAAAAAGGGCTTTTTTTTTCTTATAATTTATTCATAAAACTATTGTCATATTATAAAGTATTTTATTTGAACAAATTTAAAAGTCCAAACATAAATAAAATATTTCATAGTCAATTTACCATAAACGTCCCACACACGCTGCCGTTGCACCGGTTGTCACTTTGAAGCTCGGCTTACACGGGTCTTGCTCCCATCACCGTCCCGCCAATATCGACGTAAATTGTATAACAAAACAAAACGTCGAGCTACTCGTAAATCAGGCATGTGACGTTCTCAGTTAATACCACTGTATGAACTAAATAATAACCAAAATACTTGTATATGAGGCCATCGTGGCTCAGTGAGACAGCGTCTCACTGCAAACACGTTTGGTAGTGGGTTCGAATCTCACTCAGGGGAATGATTATTAAAAATTATATTCACTTCTCCACTTTGGCAAGATAAAGCGCGCTGTTGAATCTCGTTACTCAACATGCTACGTTACTATGCGAAAAAGAGCGTGGCGCTGAGTTTTTTATGTCAAAAATTAAGGTTAGACTCTTTACCTCTGACACGACGGCCTTACTTAACTTACATTATTTTTTAAATACATTTAAATGTAAAGTGCTACATTATATGGTAAGAAATTGAATGGATATTAAAGATCAGATCCGCCGGTCGCCGCACGCAGTGGACCTTGTGAAACTGAGTGCCCTTTTGAGACAACTTTATGTAACTCACATTTGGGGTGTCTCTGTAGAACTAGAGAAGCTAAATGTATTGCGTACCCATGTAGAGTACATGGTTTTAAAAATACCATATATTTCTTCAATTTAGTAAAAATATTTATATAATAAGTTATTCAACGCCGTGCAGTAGGATAGCTTCTGATTGTAAGGTCAATTGGTTGCTAGTTCGACTCCCATTCGGGGGAATTATATTAATTACGAGCGGAACTTGGAAATATACAGGTACATACATATATAGCAATATTATATATAATAATATTGTATGTAACGAAAACAACTAGAAAATTCACCGAATCAATGATCAAACCTTCAATTAAGAAAACGCTGGCAGACAATTTCGCGAAGTAATTAACACGTAAGAATCCAAATTAATTCAGCATTAGACTAAGTTTTCATAGCTAATTGAATACGTCGTGCCAATATCGAATTCCATTTATAGGTATTCGTGAATATCGAGCGTATTGGCTTGTAATTGAAAATTGATTGCAACGCGGTTATTGAATATCGCCCCTGATTATGTCTTCACGAATTTGACGTATGCCGTGCGAGAGCTACGGGATTGTACGGGATTGGTCGCCTGTGATTGAAATTACTTAGATTTAAATTATGTTCTAGATTTATTTCAATATTTTAATGCATTTTTTTCTCCTTTAAATGGGATTAGCAAAATAATAAATAATCTCTCTGTTCTCCAATTAACCAGAGTATACGGTCAAATGAGCTTTTAAATGTAAAATTTCGCCATTCTGCAACAGTTGATATGCACATGACTAAACGTGGTAGTCGTGGATTCAATTCCCGCTTGGTTTAATGTTATAATTTAATATATTTTCTGAATGCGATCCGAGAGATTGATATGACATAACATTAGATCATCTACGCTTATCATATAATGGATGAAAAGAGAAGATAAAAAAATTGAAACTTTATTGTTCATTACATAGAATTTTCGAAAGTATATGTAGTAATATTTATCGTAGAAAGTTAATTTAACTGCAGAAACTTTATGCAAAGCTAACAAGATCTGTTCGTAACTATTAGAAAGTTCAATCTGAGACCTGGGAGAGTTTATTTTGTTAAATTTTAAATGTTAACAATATCTGAAATATCAGATAAAAGTTGTTGAAGTGTGTACTTTAAAGTAGACTAACAAATAAATACTAATACTTTGAAAATTGTAAATTGCTGAATTGATATGGAAACACAATATATATTACATAAAATCTTGTACATTCAGCAAAACTAATTTAGTGACTCATTTCTCCGTTAGACTTTGTATGAAAAGGAAACACTACGTGCTAAGTTACGTAAACTTAAACAGCACTTTGTCTTACTCAAACAGGGAATCGTCTATTTATTAAAAGAAGTAAATATTGTGTTATTTTATGTTACAAAAATCGCGTTTAGTCAAACCTTTATGAATTACGCTATAACAGATTTATAATTTAAAGACGAATGAAATATTTAGTCTACAATAATTATAAACTATAATTTTAAAAAAAAACATTCTTTTTCATTCATCTAGGCTTCGAGTTCGGGCGGAAAGTCGAGAACGGAGTGTCTCAAAACTAGGTTTTCCCTGACTACCCTGCTATGCGGGATATAGGTTATATCTGAAAAATAATAATAAAATATAGTATATTAAGAAATGTTAGTTAGGTTAGGCTTAAATTGAACATAAATATTTCACGGTATACGGCATAAATATATAGTGAGTGGATCCTATACTCGACACCTCTATAAGTGGTTTTTCTTTCTAAGCTTCGTATATTCCGAAAATAGCAGACTGAGTAGCAGGGTAGAAAGAACTTAGTGTCAAAACACTCCGGTTTCCATATAATATTGTTTTTGAAATTTTTGCTTTAGCAAATCAAACCAAAGCTACCTATACTAGACCTACATTATTTGAATCTCCAACTAAATACACTGAAATATATATATATACATATTCAATATATACTGATATGTATGTAGATATTAAACATATTTAAACATCAAAATTCAACTCAATTCCATATAATAAAGCACGGCCATATCCATTGTATATTTTATTAGGGTTTGACAGTAGCATGGGGATGTTTGCAATATCGTCGAACGGCTCTTGTTCCTTTTATAGCGTTTTGAACGCTCAACCTTTAACTAAACGGGTTTTCATATCAGCATTTTATTTTTCTTAAGAATTTATATATTCTCATATAAAGAAAAGTAAGTCGTGTAAAATTGTATAAATTTTAATTTATTTTACTGTAAAACTTGAGGAACGAACTTTCGTAGCGTTTCGTAGCGATAAGTAAGTATTTTTTTTTACTTTCATTCCTCATAAGAGGGTAGTAAAAGAATCTGGTGTCAAGACACTCCTTTCTCCAGTTACCGAACTCGACGCCACACTTTGTCTTGTTCACTAAAGCAGAGTAATGAAAATAGTTTAATTATGATCATTCTCCACTTTTCGCCTGAATCCGAGACATTGTATTTTCAGTAGTGGAAAATAATTTCAATATAATGAATCTGCAAGCATAGCGTATACGGTCAGAACCTTTCACGTTGAGCCACGACGGCCTTACCTTAAAATAATAATAGTTTATATAATAGTATTTATTATTATCTGAAATATTGTAAGTCCCTAGTTTTAAGTGAACCCACAACGAATGTCTACACAGATATCACACAAACGCTCTCAAATATATGTACATATTGTACTAGAATTTTTCGCGCAACTACCATTTTACAGAGTTCAGATTGTAATAACGTCCAAAACTAACATAGGTATAAAAATCTTTTACCCTTATCATAACTTGGTTAAATGGCTGACATTTTTTTCATAGAATCCATATATTTCATAGAAAGGTAACACTTTATAATGAGCTCGTATAACGGAGCTGCGGTACGAAGGGCAAGGGGTTAGTAAATTGGGTGTTGTAGATATAAAATAACAACAATTATGCGTAATATAACCTTCAAGTACCCGCGCCGCTATCAAATGAACTCGTGTGTGTTTGAATATGAGTAAAACAAAATATATTTACAGTACTTGGGAGAAGTTATGAGTATGACTGAGCTGATTGATACGTACCAGGCGTGAATAAGTAGAAATGTGGGATTGCAAATACAATTTTTTTAAATATTCATATACATTAGGATTTACGTTTATTGTTGAATAAATGATTGAACGAAAAATATATTTTTAGAAAACGTATAAAAATTTGAACGCAGGGGTATTCGAACCAGCGCTTCTTGAAAACCTTCCGTCGTGTGTGATTAACACTTTAGAGAATGTTAAAAATGATTAAACGAATATATTTCAAGAAAATCAAGAAATTTTATGTTAAAAAAGTATTTAAACAACATAAAACAGAATTAAATTTGAAACTGGAATTGTATTAGATTACCTCTGTCTACTCTGAAATAATACGAGATAAGATTTTAACCAAATAAAAATACATAAGTTAGAAGTTACATTATATTAGTATTTTTTTTTGTCTCAGTAATAAGTTATTTATATTATTATTATGAAATTTTCTTAAGTCCCAATTTTAAGTAAGCTAGTAAGTATCTAGGCTGAATGTGTGAAGTTTACGCGGTAACCATCACCTGGTATTAATTTCTCGAAGGGTGGCAGTCTCTCCCTGAAGACACACAAATTAACATCCCTTTAAAAATTACATAATTACATTAATATAATACGTATAAAATATTAGATTTAAATGTTAATGATAATATTAGCAGGTTCTGAAGCAAATTAAAGTGCAATTACTCTTTTTAAAAAATACTTCATCTGTTATATAAATAAAAACTATATGGATTCTATAACGCATAGAAAGACCACGGACCATCATGAATACGATATGAATACAATATGTTTCTTTTTTAAAATAAAACCATAAAAACTTAAGCTTCGTGGTTTGCACTAAAGAACAAAATTAACTATAATATCGAAAAAAAAAACACTTTAAATAATAGAACGTTATTTGTAACATTTGAACCATTCAAGAGAATGAAGAATTTTACGACACTATTTATGATGATACAATTTCAGAAACAAAGAAAATCATTCAATATCTAAATATTACAATCGCAATCGTTCGTAATTTAGCTTTCAGCTTATCAGACAGATTGAGAATATACAGCGGCAATTTACATATATCGATCATGTTCAGCCATAATGTTAGCAAAACAAGCTATTAGGAATAATCGCGGTCCTACAAAGTGCCTTGCGGGATACCGACTACGCATATATTAGAGAGCCCGAGGCCAAGTTTACATGTTTTATTAAACCGTCATACCCCAAGGACGTGTCGGGAATTTAACTGGCGTCCGCAGCTCATTCATCAGTTAGACTCATAGCTGCTAATTTACGCGGTATCTAAATTTTCAGTGTAATACAGCAAGTAATGATGTTTGTTCAGCGTTATTGTTCGACTGTCCGTGCATCGTTATGGAAATGCGCTGCACTTTGATATGCGATATGAGGCTGTGCGCGTGTCGAGCTTGTATGCCGGCAACTAATTTAATAAGCGATGCTAGTGATTTTCTATTTGTTCTCCAATTGTTTACTGGTAGCTAAACAAAAAAGGCTATGGTAATTTCGGTAGTGTTATATTTTATATTCACAGCCTTGCATATTACATGGAAGAAAATATTGTTATTGTATTGTTTAATTAAATTAAAATGATCGTTACGACTTGTTTTCATTGCGTTAGACAAATATATATGAGTTTGCTGCGTACTTTCATCTATATTTATATAAAGATATCATCTATATTTTCGGCTAAGAAGGTAAAGAAATATTTTCTAAGTATACAATAAATTTAAAAATTATCTATCAATAAGATTTCTTTGTTTATTTTATAATGATAGGAATATATATACATATTATATTTATAAATCTTTCCAGCGTGAACAATGGGTATTTAGTTTCGTTCGCAGAGTTCTTCTTTTGCAAGGTGGTCTCTGAAACCCAGCATTGGTTCTCATCGAGTGTTGAGTCTTATGTGCCAACTTTTATGCTGAGTGGCTGAACCAATATAAATAAATCAAATAAAAAAAGGATATTTTATTAAATTAATTATGTTTACTTGTTTTTGTTCTTTTAATGATATATTCATTTTCAATTTTAAATTAGTAAGACAATTTAATTTTTTTTTAGAATAACCTAATTCTAGTAGATTTCTCTTTAATATTAAACAAAATTACACATTAAAGTTGTATGTATACTGGGCGAAGGCAGGGCCGATAGGTAATATGAAAAAAAGCCTTGTCATGTTGACTACAAATGGAAAAGGTTCGATGGCTTGGGACCATCCTCTTGTGATCTTTCCTCTATCTTTTCTATATTTTGACTTGAACAAACAAAAAGTTTATATTCAAATAACGAATTGACTTACTTACTGATAGCAGAAAAATTGATTGGAATTTTGTTATAGAAATGTGTGATTGATAACGATGACGTTCGTATATTCGTTTCGTTTTCGAAAATTCGGTTCGTTTATTTAAATAGCTATATAAGTATATCAGCTGTTGTGTGCAGCAATGTACAGACGGCATGCAAAGCTTGAGTATAATTCTTGATTGTTAAATCGTAAATATATTTTCATTTTTTTTATTTATTAATAATGATTTGATAATAAGTTTTCTAGGCATCATTAGGATAAGTCAAATACAGTTATAAGTGTGGAAATTTATATGTATAAATAGTCTACAATTTTCCAACATTTTGCATATTTTTTCCCCTGAATTCTTTAACAAAATATCACTTTGCTCTTTGTATAATCTGACTTTTAAAACATCTTTGTGACCAATAAATTAGACAAACTTAATTTGAATCCAGTATTAACAAGTATCAAGTACACTACAACGCAAACGAACATTTACTTTGTATTAATTTTAATTTAAATTACTCATTTCTTACTAACGTCAAACAAGCTATATAATTAAAATTTAATTTTCGCAGAACATCAGCTCGTTATAACGCAGACATTTCTAATAATAAGGAGAAAGAGTAAAGAACCCGAAGAAAGCGGGAGAAAAAAAGGCCATTTTTATTAAAATTTTAATTTACGTTTAACGTCTAAAGTAAATATTTATATCCGCGTATAATGACACAAAACGGCCTCGTCGTGTTTCCTTTCATAACCAGCGGGGGCTATGTCGACGACCAATTACCGCTCTTTGGACTTTATATACCTTACAGCAATATACATTGAAATTTGCGTAGCAAACACATTTGTACTGTAACGCAAATCAAAGAACTGAACACGCAATGTACACGTCTAGGTTTATCAAATTCATCTTGTAATTGATTCGGTCAGCTCTCATAGTAGCGGAAGCGCGATTGAGACACACAAATGTTTGGCGTGGGATTACTTTCCAATTGGAACGTGCCTACGAAGACGACGTCGGATCCTACTTATTTGAGTTCCAATTATCCACAATCTCCGAGCAAATACTCATAGAAATGAATTATGGTATGCATATTAGATGATAGTGAAATATTTTAACAAATTATTCATAATTAACAGTTTCTTAATTAAAATTAAAACATTGCGTTAAATTTACTTGCCAACTATTTTCACTTATCCCCACTTTAAAAGCTTTCTCTAGATACAAATGGCACTTTGTCTTAAAATATCAGAAGGGAAATGTTTTATTCGTAAAAATGGCTACCGAGATGTTATCGAAAGCTATTTTCGTAGAGGTAACAGTAACTTTCTCAATGCGCCACTATGGAGTTTGAGCCCTTGTTATTATTAACGAGCTCAGACACATGCAGTAAGGTAGGCAGAAAGAACTTAGTGCTGAAACACTCCATTTTCCCATTCACCATTTAGAGATATACCGTGTTTAGTGGCTGAACCCAACGCATATAATTAAAAAATAGCATAAGTAAAAATAGAATGAATGTCTGGTATATCTAGTAAAACCTATCTGATTTCCGAGTTGCTGCCGGTAAAGTCCCAGCGGATTAACGTTTAGTAAAACTTTACGATTCTGAACTGTTTGCGAACATCTATTTAAATCAACTTCTGTTCGAGCTCCAATGCAGGTTATATTTAATGTAATTTAGTGCAGTACTCTTATTGACACTGTGAGTCTAATGATTGAACTAAAGTATCGTCGATAATAATTTGACGATTCGGACAATTTGAAAACCTTTCCACAAACATTATTCCTATAATATGAGGGGAAATTTATATAATTCTACTCTTCCCTTGTAACTAGTCTGTAGTTACAGGAAAATGTCATATTAAGTATTTTGATGCTTGATGATTCAAGCCGAAGTCATCGGACTAAATTATAAAAAAAAAATTAAAATAGCATTATAACTTACATTTTGACGTAATTTACTTTTATTTTAAGCTTAAAATGGACAAAAGCTTGAAAATGAACAAAAAATACATTTGTCACTACTTCTTACTTGTACTTCTCAACTTGTGAAATGTTAACAGCGAGACTTAAAATCGAACAAATCGGAAACGCTAAGAAAAGTTTCCTTCTCCTTCAATTACACTTCGTCTTAATGAATTTGTATTGTATTCTATTTATTGTCCGAGCTGTAAGCAATCAAATGCTGAAACGATTATTTTGTTATTATGCCATCGCGGTGGAATAGGACGTCTGACTGCAAACGCGATTGGTTGTGGGTTCGATCCCTACTCAGAGTAATGATGACATTTAAATTATTTTTATTTCTTTGCTTTGGGCGAAGATAAAGTACGGCGTAAGATTCCACCTCTCAACCCTCCCTCAATTCCAACCCTCAATTCCACCTGTCAATAATAAGCAGATATCAATAATCCCATATTCCCATCCCATAATCCCACACTCTGTTTTCCATTTTCGTGTTGAGCCGTTGTGCCCAAAAAGTAATATAATATATAAAAAATATTAAAAACTATTAAACGTAATAACTACAGTTTTAAAGTAAATTTCTTAAATTTATAACTTTCTTAAGAGAACAATGAAGAACAACACAATTGGCTCGGCTATGGCTCGCAGCAATTTCGGCTCGGAACTAAAGGCCGTCAGCTGTCATTCGGTTAACGTTCTAGGAGGATGTCAATAGACTTTGAGCTTTCAATACGTTTTTAGAGTAGCCTTTTTGTATTATTCTTGATTTTGTGTAGTTTTTATGAAATTGATTGTTCGTGGTGCTATAGCACTCTCTGCACATTGGTTGTGGGTTCGATTTCCACTGTCTATATCCCCTGTCTGATAAGACAAAGCGTCCAAAGTATTAAGCTACGCCACTCAATATGAAATGTCTAAAAATAATGTCTAAGACGTATTTAGTATTCACAATCAGCCTTGAAAAAACCTCTGTATTACATATTTTTTTTATTATAATGAATTTCTTAGTATAAGACGAAAGATGAAACCTCATATCTTTAACATTTTACCAAACCTATTGTGCTAGATTATCTCAGATACACTATACATGAAATCATTAAGAGACATTACTTTAATTGTTTATTGAAACTAAAATTACTGGTTTGTCGAGTACACAAGGACATCAGCTCCAACTTCAATGCCGTGGAAATATAGTATTGCCATCGGATGCAGATGTACGTACATTCTCAAGCAAATCGGACGGCAAGGAGTGTCTCAATATGGCATTGTTATATTTTCTCACATTCATAGATAGATGGATACGGATGAAAGCAACAAAAGCATGCTCTACAAATAAATTTAATAAGCGTGGAATATTAAGCGACGTATACAGATATAATTTAACAACATCTATCAAAATAAATGAAATTCGCTAGACGTGAGCACGCTATGACCGTAACACACGTTTTATCCAAAATGCATTAGTAACAGAACATATTTTAAGTTTCAAGCTAACATATAGTGAAGTTTGCACCAAGTTTTCTGTGCTACTTCCATGTTTTTCAAGAATTTTGGATATTTTTATGATTTCTTAAAACAATATTTTTTTTGAGCATGGTAGTCAGAGAGAGTCTATTGTTAAGACATTCTGTTCTCTATATTACAACTGAATTCTAGACATCGCTTGTAGTCTTGAGTGGAGGACCTCGACGTCGTGACTTGTCTTGCCCACCATTTCTCTTAAAGAAAATAATTTAATTACGATCATTCCTCCGAGTACGGTTAAAGTCAGACAGTTATCAACTGTACCACATAATAACTCTCAGTTTTATCACATAATACTGGTATATCAATTCTACAATTTCCATTAATTTTAATAACATAACTTGTTGGGTGCTACGACCGAAGTAAAACAAATTCTTTAAATGTTCCCCGTTTAGAATCAAGCCTACAGCAGTATCGATGATATACCATACATATATTCCAATTGCATCAGGATTATATATTTTCTAGATCTAGTAAATACCGTTAGATAATAGTTTTGTCCTAGATTCCTACGTCACGTGGCAGCCCTGTTCCTGGCTACCGAGTTCGATATTTATTGCAAGCTATCGTCCCCACTTTTATGGCTCACTCCGGCGATGGATTAAATTTATATTTACCTGAACGTCCATTTTTGTAAGTGCTGTATAAACACCTGTATTCCGATAATGTGGAAGATTATTTCTATTCTATGCAAAAACACTTTTGTACCTGGCGATTCTTTTTCCTACGCGTATGTTTTGTATATCAATGGCAATTTTTGATAATATTTTATCTCACATTCTATATGCACATAACTAATAAAAAGATTCTTGTCGTCTCTTGGCTTACAATTTTGCACAGTGGATAACACAATATTTTCATATCATGAATCTTTACCACCAGTATTTTTTTTTTAATATTTGTATCTATTTGTAGCGTTCGATTTTTGATAAGTCTTACATGCGTGATCGCAGTTTCATTAAAAATTAAAAGCCAGTATTAATAACGTACGAGACGTTATTACTACTGACTTTTAATTAGTACCTAGACATCAATTGAATTTTACTTCTATAAAATTTTTGTAATGTTTTTATTGTATTAGTTTAGTATTGTTTAGTATTGTAAGAGTTTAGTATTGTTTTTGCTACTCGACGTACATGGGAAAGTCGCATTCCCTTGAATGAGGATTGAACCTACACTCAATCGAGTATACAATCAGACACAGTCTCATCTTTCTTTATATATTAGAGTTTATACTCTAATATATAATGAAATATGAGACTGCAATACATTTATATATATTATTTGTGTAAATATATGAGAAAATGGTCGCATTTATTTATTTATGGAACGATGCTACAGTCTCTATTTAATAATAGCTCATAAAAGCAAATTTCATTATAACATATTCTCATCTACATACTTTCTCGAACAATTTATCTAAGAAATGAACTAACTCTTACACTCCAGTCTTAGTGGGAAATATTTCTTAAACCAAAGCGAATGGAAGCTTTGTAATTAGTTGAAACGTCTGATAGGCGTCTGCTACTTCCAAGTATAGTTTCATACATTAATTTTATAATTATAAGAATAATTCAAAATAAACTTGATTATTTAAAATTAAAACCATCGTGATGCAATGTGACAGTGTATGAATGTATACGATGGTTGTGGGCTCGATTCCAAGTCGGAAAAATTATTAATTTCGTTTTTCACTCTGGTGACAAGACAAAGCGTGACGCGCCCACTCAACACACAATGTCTCGAATTCAAATGAAAGCGGAGAATCGGAGAGTCTTGACACTAGGTTCTCTCTGCCTACCCTGTGATACGGGAGAAAGTGTGACAAAATCAATTAAGAGGCATGTCCAAGGAGATAGAGTCCGACTGTAAACGTGGTTGTTGCGGCTTCGATATCTACTCAGGAGAATGATTATATTAAAATTATTTAAAACTTTGCCGCTTTGTTAATATAAAGCGCGGCGATAAGTTCCACATTTCAACACGCAATGAAAACGAAAGCGTATATTCTACGTTTTCCTTGAGACACCAGAGTGTCAAGATACTAGGTTTCTCTCTCTATGACCTACTCTGCTATGTGAGAAATAGCGTGAAGCTACATAAATGGTCCGCTTAAGACAAAATTAACGAAATAATAGATTGATTCTATGTCCGATTTTTAGAGTTACACCATGTTCATATAAAACAATTAGTTTGAAAGAAAACCTAAAAGATACACTAAGATTTTTTCTACATTCTGGTTGTGTTGACAAGACCCAGCTTCATGTTATAAAACTATTGTATCTAAATTAATTAAACGGCAAGAATAGTACTAAGAAGAAATCTGATAACAAAATGGTATAATAATTTAATGATGACTATATATAATATAAATATGCTATGTTTATAAACTGATCTGAATGGATTTTAAACTCACAATCGTTGCTTATTTTGGTACTCATCTCCATCTCCCATCATATTATATACCAAAAACGCTTCTGCTAAATTAAAAGAGAAATATAATAAAAAGAAGATGATGTATATTTATTTCTATACAAAAAACCTAATTCCCCGTATGTGGTAAATGTTTTCGAGTATTTTCTCGGCAATTACGCCTGAGATATTGTAGGGATTTCTCAAGTTTTTCAATATAAGTTAGAACGATATTTCGGAATGCGAACCCGCCGGGAATAATCACAGATCTGATTGTCTTTTTTAAATTTCCGCTCCTTGTTTTTTGTGTGAATATCTAATATATAATTGTGTTTTGAGAACTTTGTACTTTTAGCGAAGCTTATTACCTCGTTTTTGGGATAAGCTAAAACAATGGCTATGTATATTTGTTGTTAAATCGAATGAAATAACAAAAATAACAATAGTTGTGCAGTTGAAATATAAGTAACTGTATAATTTGCAAGCAACACCATTATTAGGAGTTTTAATCCTTTTGGATTCATGTTTCCATAGCAAAAATTACTTCCTCCTATTGATCAGATAAAGTGTGGCGTTGGGTAATGCCACGTGGCGCGTCACTAAGCGATATTACGATATTATATCTTAAGATTATAGGGGCTTTCAATAGATTTCCTACAACATAAAAAAAGTAACTTTAAAAAATATGTTGAGTCTACTCTCTGTATGCTTTTCGTTATTTTACAAACTTCCAGTTTTAAATAAATGTAATAGTATATGAAGAAAAGCTCTAAGCACATAAATATATTTAGTTCTTTTTATTGAAAAAAATTGAAAATCAAACCTGTAATTAAATGACTCATACATATCTAATATACATTTCGTAGATAGATATTACTTTTTATACACTTTTTTTTGTTTTTATTAAAAGGTATTGCGAAAGTGCTGAAGCGCTGTGCTTTGTTAAAATCGACGAAAAATCATTAATACGAATATACGAGTATGTACTAAAATGTACTATTTCCATTAATGAGGCTTAAATAAAAAATCATATTTTGAAACATGAAAATACTCGGAGGATTCGAAGCCGTGCCTCTTGGAAACCGTCTAAGCTCTCTGACAGCTAAGCCATGCATTCAACATCGGCTACGTTGAAATTGAAAAAGCCTTATTACAACTTATATTTGTTGTTAGCATCTCTGTATCATGAGCATATAAGAATTTCGACGTAGCTGGATGTAGAACGCATGACTTAGCGGTTAGAGTGCTTGAACGGTTTTCAAGAGGCACGGGTTCAAATCCCGCTGCGTTCAAATTTTTATACATTCTTATACGCTTATTACAACTTATGTTCACAACCAAAATAAGCTTTATATAAAATAGCTTATTAGTAATTCGACTTAGCCAGATTTTTTAATATCTTTATTGTGTGAATAACACTTTAAAAAATATCGAAAAAATGTTTGAATCCATAATCAAAGCGAAGCAAAGTTAGTTATGGTACTCTAAGCCAACAGAAGTCTACACAGTATAAGTAACTCTACCACAAAATCTCAGAAAATCACACTCGTATCGTAACTTTAGAACATTAACATAAACACTGATCTCCAAACAGAAGCAACATACGCGCAACTTCGACTTGGAGTTTGCCGACAGTGAATTACTTGTTCTCGCAACAGCGATGCTAATTATCGAGTCGTGTCCTTGCGTGTATTTCGCCTTCTTTTTATGTGTCTTATGTCGATATTGTCGGATAACTTTGTGAATTTAAAGTTGATTATAATTTTAAGCAATATTTATATCACATCAGATTCTCTAAACAAACTCGTAGACTGAAAAAATATTTTAATCTTATAAGCATAGATTTCAGTAATGGAAATGAATAAAAAAATATAATTTAAAATATACAACTGTCTGGTACAAAAGTACATACTGCACATCCAATGTTGTAAAAAAATAAAATACTAGTAATTACAACAAAGGTTTGCGTTGTGATTAGACATAACGCGGAGTTGGGTTTCGCAATAGTCAACATCTATAAATAGTTGAATTGCTGAGAACGCAACAAATGCGAGTAGAAAGAAAATTATTATATTTGAAATACTTATCAGTAAACAAAACAAAATAACAGATAAAAAGTATATAATATGCACATATACATATCATATCAATTAATATAGTATATAGACACCCAAATCATAGGGACAAAAATCTGAAGGACAAATTAACTGAATAGACGACGCTCTTCATTACAGTGAAAGAACCTACTGAGTGCCAGTTTGAAACGGCAAATTGAATTTTCGATAAAGCTGCCCACACACGTGCAATACAACTGTGCAATATACGCGATTGTGCAACCAATTTAAACCTTCGATGATGATATTTACAAGTATATTTTAGCTCTAACACGTTTCTTTTAATAATTTTTGTGTGGTACTTACATCGACAAATCTAGTGTTAAAGGACTTCGTACTTTCCACTTATTTAAAAGACATTGTGTGTTGGATGCTAGAACTCAAAGCCACGCTTTTTATTATCAAATTGTGTAGAAATAAAACATATTTAAAATTTATCAAAAGCACTCTTATTACTCCACTGCGCCTTTATGGAGAGTTTGAGGTTAAATATATATAAATAGTATACTTATTGCACAATAATGTAGAGCATGTATGGCCTACTTAATAGCTGGGTACCAAATAGGTATCCATCTCTTTACGATTTCAGTTCGGACGTTTTGTTTGAATACGTACTGCGAGCAGAGGAACCTTTATTGATATCCCGTATGAGTAACTTGACAAATAACAAATATGTAAAGGAAAAACTTAAAGTAATACTAAGTTATATGTTTATTAAAGCCATTGTATATGCCACTTTAATAAAGCTGTAACATATGTCTCAGTCGAGATATTTCTATATAAATTTGTAATAAAAACTGTGATAGCCAGTTGAAATATTCAATTGATCAAAGTTTATTTCAAACAAGCTTTCGCCTGCTACTTCTTTAGCTTAAATTTTATACCTTAAATACTGGAAAAGGTTAAATTTAATTCATATTAGATTCTATTAATTAGAAAGTAATGCAATTTTTATGCAGACCTGACTGAACTTTCACCATGTGCAAGATTAAAACATTTTAATCTTTTTGACTGACTGATGTTGTCAGGTTTTAATAAATTTTACTTTTATTTAAAAATATTACAGATTTTTTTTACAGAGATTCTCGAAATTAATAACAAACCTAAGAAATTATGTCTTGTAACCTTTCTAAATTATGTAATTTGACCTCTACCACGATAAGCAAATTAACGCATTAAATAATAATCAATAGAAGGAAATTTTGAAACTAGGATCCAAAACAAGAATCCAGGGCAGTACGCGAGGCAACTAAGAAATTGTTGGCGGTAGTTTTAGATAATAATTGACAGGTGCCATCTCAGTCTACCTGTGACTACTGTAAAGTGTTCGAAAAGTCGGATTCTAAAAACGTATTTTTTTTTTTTTTTTTTTTTTTTTTTTTTTTTTTTTTTTTTTTTTTTTTTTTTTTTTTTTTTTTTTTTTTTTTTTTTTTTTTTTTTTTTTTTTTTTTTTTTTTTTTTTTTTTTTTTTTTTTTTTTTTTTTTTTTTTTTTTTTTTTTTTTTTTTTTTTTTTTTTTTTTTTTTTTTTTTTTTTTTTTTTTTTTTTTTTTTTTTTTTTTTTTTTTTTTTTTTTTTTTTTTTTTTTTTTTTTTTTTTTTTTTTTTTTTTTTTTTTTTTTTTTTTTTTTTTTTTTTTTTTTTTTTTTTTTTTTTTTTTTTTTTTTTTTTTTTTTTTTTTTTTTTTTTTTTTTTTTTTTTTTTTTTTTTTTTTTTTTTTTTTTTTTTTTTTTTTTTTTTTTTTTTTTTTTTTTTTTCGTTTGTTTTTTTCGTTTTATTAGTTTTAAAACTACAAATGTAAATCGCATGGTCTGCCAATTGGAAAGCCAAATTGTTCGTTTTACATACCTGCGGTCGCGCTGTCCGCAACTCGGCGTGTGTTTGACAATAATATCCGTTTCTCTTGATCATTTGCATACGTTTTTGCTGGAATTAGCAACTAATTACATTACGCATTTCATCTTTTTACTGTCATATATTCGTGGTAAATGTTGCACGCTATTGCGTTTTGACACTAGGTTCTCGCTGCGTACTCTGTTAACTGTGAAGTTGAAAATAAAATACAGGATTTACCTAATTGATACTTGCCTCGTTCGTCAGCAGTGCTACCGTGTTTCAAAAAGAAAATTAGATTTTGAAAATAGAGAATATAATAATATCAAAGATATGAGCAGAAGCTTATTTCACTTTACAACAAGTCGGAAAAGTGTCCTTTTGAAATGTTTAATATATAACTAAATTTCACATATAATTAACATTATATATATAACTGTAAGAAGTAGTTCTTCATATTAAGTTCAGTCTTGTTGCCAGTATTTACGTAGAGTGATATTTTTTTATACTAGTTAAAGCATTTTCAAGACTTTTACATAGATCTTAGCGTATAGTATTCTGTAATGCTTATAAAGTAACACTTAAAACTAAACATATTAAGCTATTTATTTTAACATTTTTTAAAGTGTTATTCCCACACTAAGTAAATTGAAAAATACATTTTTAAAAAACGTATAAAAATTTGAACGCAGCGGGATTTGAACCCGCGCCTCTTGAAAACCGTTCAACGCATGGCGTTCCGTTCCGTTCAACGCCGTGAACGCATGGCTTAGCGACTTGATCGGTTTTCATGAGGCGCGGGTTCAAATCCCGCTGCGTTAAAATTTTTATACGTTTACTAAATATGACTTTATAATAAGCTATTTTTCATACATTATTAGTTTATTTTCTTTAAAACCATTTGTCAACCATTTGCTCTTTCGGTCAAGTTTAACAATTACAGGCGGCATATCGTACACGCTGCGTCTTATGCAAATGTCTGGCTTATCTCTGGGGATTGGCTCTCTTCTCACAGAAATTCAATTACCTTCTTTACGCACAGACTAGATTCAATGTAGAATGCAATATATTAATAATATATACTAATAATATTAATAATAGCACAGTTCGGTAACACCTGAATGCGCTTATGATCGTATTGTAATAGCTATGATTTCCAGTTGGGGACGAATTTCAGAAAATATTAATTTAAAACAAATAAGTTTTAAGTTTTACAAACTATATTATTGAGTTTTGTCGTACGTTTTGTTCTTGAAGTAAATGTAAATACTAGAAGTGATAAATCAATCAAATCCTTTTTTACCCCTAATATGCGTGAATGTGTGAGAAAAATGAAATAAAACATCTTTATTTTAATAATAGATTTTTTGATTTAACACTTGAAAATATATTATATCAATGAACTGCTTTGTGTTCTCGTAATTGAACTTTAAAATTTATATAAACATTTAGAATCTATAACACAAGAAATAGAATAAAAAACAGATAAAATAAATACAAAAAAAAACACAAATGACAAAGTCTCTATAAAAAAATACTCTGTCAATACAGTGTCTCAACTAAGGAACATTGTTGAATCTTTTTGCAGAATATAAAAAAAAATCTAATGAATCCAACAATACTCTCAATGCATTTGAAATGCAAATAAGTGTGCAGATGTATGGAAAAAGCATTTTGCCTTGTAAATGCCAAAGGTTTCTAGTCGTATATGATTATATGTCATTGGCGTATAACATGATAACTGCGATAAATATATATATATATATATATATATATATATATATATATATATATATAGTCTTTTACCAAAGTAATGTTTATGTTTATGTTGAAATAAAATAGTTAGAGTGAATTGCTTAATATTACTCTTACTTTCCTTTTCTGTCTATTTAAAGAGGGTAGTGGACAAAAAATATAATTTCCCGAACACAATTGAAACTTATAAATGTGTTAAGTTCATTGAAATTAAAATCAGATTATTCTTTATTCAAATAGACTATCATATGCACTTAAATATGATTACTTAAAGGAAGAAACAAAATCTAACGCATCTACAATTTTTAGTCATCATATAAACAGCTTTATACGTTCGGCCACTTTAAATATAAAATTATACACCGCCATCATAAAACAAACGCTACAAGGCTGGGAGCGATACCTTATTCAATAAGGTGTATTTGCATAGATAAAGTGCAAGCATATAAAATGCAGCTATACAACTCTAAAGGACTTTAGAATCACTTGAAATTCAGAAAAGAAAATCGTCAAAGCTCTATATTGCCTTGCTCCGATAATGGCCAAGAAACGGGAGGACGTAATTGAGTTTGGACAAGAAATATGAAGTAACATTGATAAATAACGTCATCTTGGCGCAGATTGAAAGTATCTAGACGATAATTAGGAGAATATCAATTCATATTATTATTATAAATACGAAAGTAGCTTTGTCCATCTGTCTGTATGTCTGTTTGTCTGTTCGTCACGGCCACACCGCAAATCTAATTGTGATTAAATTTTATATAGAGATTCTTGTGGGTCTTAGAATGAACATAGGCTACATTATTTTTCCATCTTTTTAGTGTTTCCTAGAATTTCATGTTTTAGGAGAAGGCAGCCGGAAATACGAAACAGTTATAGTTCACACGCATGTAAACGGGTACTCGTATTTAATAAAAATGTTTGTTCTGTTTAGACAACGCTTGCCACTACGCTCCAATGACTGACACAATACATTTTAAACGGCTTACAAGTTTAAAACAAACTATTTTAGTACTAAGGTCTCAAAAAATTTAAGTCAACGAAAAAATTTATAAAAATAAACATTTACGGGACGAGCCGTGATATAAAGATATACAAGCTTAAATCAATTATGACAACATTATATATTATTTTGTCATATTATTGTACAAAAATTTCACAGTTTTCTTATATATATATATATGTATATATATATATATATATATATATATTGTATTGTACTGTACACCTTATTCTATATATTAACTTGAAACAGTGTTGTAACATTAAGGGAATATTAAAATGTATGCAAACACTTTTTTAAACAACTCCATTAAAAACTGTCTTTTAAAAGACATGATGATTTATTTCAAACTCATTAGGATTTTGACGATAAGAAGAGAAGACGAAGAAGATTGATTGAACGCGTGATTTATATCGAAAGAAACCATTACAATTACACCGCCACCACTTTATATTCGGAACGAATAATTTGAAAAATAATTAAATAAATATAATAAAATCTTTGGTTTTCGCGATTTTCCCACATTTTGAAATAAAACTATTTTTAATGAAAGCTTTGAGTCTACCTGTGACCACAGACTACTCTAGAGTGATCAAAACGTAAGGTTTCTGAAATGTATTTTTGAATACCAAAAATATACACGATTAATCCGTTAAAAAAAAAATTGTTTAGTTCCAAAATTAAATAAATAATTTGAACGTTAAATCGCCTATTTAATGGCCACGCACAGGAGGCTAGAGCGATATATGAGTAAGACATGTTTTATTCATTACGTATCCACTGTTTGCGCCTAAACGGGGGTAAGTACGAAATTAAATTTGGCATGCAAACACAATTCGCCAGTTTATTTGTGACGGCGACGGCGATGGTGATGGCCCTCCTCATACCATAGACTCATAGAGGTTACTTCTCATTTTAATTAAGCCATATGAAAATTCCACATTTTACTACGCGCTGTAAATCTACTGTATTATTTTGAGCCTACCTTGACTATATATGTACTTATGAATATTTCGTTACTCTGTGCTTGTGATGGTTATAGATTAGATTCCCAGTTGGGACAATATTACCATTTTTATTGTCTGACTGAATAATAAGGTATTTTTTTCATCTTTATCAAATTTTTATACGTTTTCTAAATATGTCTTTTTCAATTTCCTTAGTGTGGGAATAACACTTTAAAAAATGTGAACAAACAAAAAGGTATCTTTTGTTTACAGCTTCACACTTTTCCCTGCAGGGTAGTCAGATATACCCTGGTGCCAAGACCCATTGTTACAGTGTTACTCCATTCTTGACTTTCCATTTGAATTCGAGACATTTTTCGTTGATAAGCGGAGTTTAACGCAACGCCTTATCGTGTTGTCGTGCAGAAGAAATGAAAATATTTTATATATAATAAGTTTTCCGAGTGGCAATCGAACCCACAACAAATCATGTGTTCAGTTCGTCGCTGTCCCTCTGCGCCACGATGGCTTTATAATAAGGCTTTATATAAGCACAGTTAACTTAATTGCAGAATTTTATATCACTCAAATTTCTCTGTATGCCTTACTTGATGTTTATGAACACTGTCTATGTAAGTTAATTTAAATCCCGATTACTTTTTTTAGCATTACAAAAATACAATGATAGAATTTTTAATAAGTATCGTAGTTTTTCTTTCTCGTCCTTATCTCTTTATTACTACAGTGAAAAACTTCAATTTTAAATTTAAATGAGCAAAGTTGTATTCCGCAACAGCTAAATAACAAATTAATATACCAAAGAAGAAAACTGTATAGAAAGACGAAGAAAGACTACTTTACAATATGTTTTGATTGTTATTACTTGTATCTTATATTTTTCATAAATTAACTTCTTGAGTTTAACGTTGATCACAATTCAACACTTTTACCACTTTACACTCCCCAAATATTTATATCCTCCCCCATATCAGTAATGGTTACCACATCCAAATATACTTGACCTTGAAAAAATCCTAATCTTGAATGTATCTAAAATTTGTGGTAATAATAGATTTATAAGTGTTATAAAATACTGAACTGAAGATAATTGTAGTAAATACTTATGTAGGCATGTAATTCGAGTCCTAATTTAGAAGACAGCATATAAATAATGTACTAAATAGCAAAAGGTGCGGACAAGTCTGTAGTAAATATAAATAAATAATTATTATTGTTAATTAGAAGGTGAGTTTAACTTTTTTTTCACGCATTTCACGCACCTTAAGTCTAGTAATGCAGTCCGCTTCCTTTCCTAGCATTAAGAGAAACTATATACATGTGAGTATCCTGAGATTTCTTCTAACTGGAAAATATCTATTAATACGTGTATAAATGCTTCAAATGAGACATAAACTAATAATCAGTACTTGAAATAACACACACACAGATTACACAGATAGTTATGCCATCGTGGTACAGTGTAAATATGTTAGTTGCAGGTTCGATTTCAATATTTAAATTATTTTCATTTCTCTACTCTGGTAATATGAAGCGTTGCGTTGAGTTTCGCTATTCAACACACACTTGTGTGTCGCTTCACCTGAATTTGGGACTTCCAAATTCAGGTGAAGCGAAGAGAGGAGTGTCATGACACTGGATTTTCTACGCCTATGCTATACGGGATAAAGCGTATAGCTAAAATGTGATCAGCTTCACGTTTTACAAGTCTTAAAGTATATTTATATTATAAAATCTGTGCATGTATGCAATGTACATATAATTAGGGCCATAAAACGTAACCCTGTGAAAGGCCGCGAGTAGAATAATAAGTTCTTTGACTTTCGCGATTATTACACATTTTGAAATGAAATTATTTTTAACCGGATTAATCGCGTATAAAATTGGTATTCGAAAATATATTTTAGAACCCGACGTTTCGAACACTTTACAGTAGTTGATATAATAATTGTATCAAATGACAGACAAATGCTACGGGCTACTGTAAAGGGTTCGAAACGTCGGGATCTAAAATGTATTTTCGAATACCAATATTATACGCGAATTATCCGGTTAAAAATAGTTTCATTTCAAAGTGGCAGAATTTTCGTAGCGCTCGTAGAACAGATGTAG
Organism: Podotricha telesiphe; assembly: GCA_038994665.1. Classification (NCBI taxonomy): domain Eukaryota; kingdom Metazoa; phylum Arthropoda; class Insecta; order Lepidoptera; family Nymphalidae; genus Podotricha; species Podotricha telesiphe. Next base: position 56,306 of record JAOYRR010000552.1, read on the forward strand.
CTACGTTTCCGCGTAGCAATTAATGTATGCTTATTTGCACTATATAGTTGAGTGTTTAGTTTTATGTAAACAGATGTGGGCAGTAGAAATATATTAAAATTTAACTGGAATAGAGAACACCACATTCTTTTTTGCATTTCTTAGGAGTTTTTTAATTTTAGATAATTATCTCAGTTCTACAGCTAGTAAATTAACAGTAAAAATAATACTAAGCTACCGAAAAGTATAGACAACGTATCAGAAGGGATCAGACACTATGAAACAACACTATATTCATTATGCTTTTCTTTCAAGGAAGATGCATGAATTTAAAGAACAGAAAATATGCATAACTTATTTTTGCATATTACACACAACTTGAATATGCAACACAAACATCTAATATTGAAGCCTTCGTCGTGCAGTAGTACAGTATCAAACAGCAAACGCGATTGATTGTGGGATCTTCACTCAGAGGATCCTACACTATAATAAGTGCGGCGTTGAGTTCTGCCACTCAACATGTGTTGTCTCGAAGTGTATTTAGTGTATTGGCACTAGGTTCTGTCTGATTACTCTGCTAGCTAGAAAAATGCGTGAAGTTGGAATTTTTTTTTAGTATTGTTCGGCGAAAGCGACTAATACTCATTTTGCCTTTAGTACATTTACGAGAATTACTGTAGAAATGATGTTTTCTCGGACAACAGCCGGCATGAATCATGTATTTATGCAAATGCCTACAGGTGCGTGCACTCGGTCACCCGATAGCGGCTAGATGCAGCTTGCGATCGTTTGGTGATTGTTTACAATTGGTTAGCTTTGGTATATGGGTATTATGGTAGAGCCCATAATGGCGCAGTGGGACAGTATTAGTATATTCACTCAATGTGTATGGGTTCGTAGTACTTTGTAGTGCACTAAGTAGAATGATTAGATTTAAATTATTTTTATTCTCTGGTCTTGGTTTTTAAGCTTTGCATTCCGCAAACTCAATATCTCGAAATTGGGAGGAAAGGGGCGAGGAGAGTATTATGTTACTTAAATATTTTCATCAATCCTATGTGGAAAATGTATGGAAATAAAGATTACTTAAATAAATTTTATGGCCCTATTGATTGGTTTACTTTGATATATCGTTTTCATTATTGAAAATATCGTAAAGTAGTTAAGACGTATATGATTAACCGTAATGGTTATAGGTTCAAATCAATATTTGAACTCTGGAGCAGTCTCCAGAGAGTACCTATATATATTACTATACATGTATATACGTATTCCTGCTTATCCCCGGTGAGTGAAAAAAAATATAAACTTAAATTTTAGTTTAAACCAAAAATAAAATCACTAATTTCTACTAATTCAATGCCAAAAATCTACTAAAATTAGACAATATTGATAATTATAATAGCATTGAAACGGAATAACTATGTTTGGTATAATTTGGAATGTATTTAAGATTAAATTGACAATAACATCTAATAGATTTGGTACTTAATTGTAACGACGAAGTCTCTTTTAAAATAATTAGTATTTTAAGTAAGTGCAACAATATAAATACAGCCAATATAACAGAATAATAATATAAATGCTGTTCCCGCATAGCCGTACCCTGTTAGCACATATGTAACCTAGATTAAGGACACTTCATTCTCCACTCTCCGCCTGAACTTGAGGCTTTATGTGTTATTTATTACACACAACGGTGGAGTAGAGAACATAAAATAATTTTAGTATAATAATTCCCCACAGTGGGAATCGAACACACCACCTATTACATTAACAGTTACATGCTGCTCTGCTGCGCTACGATAGCCTCTTATTTTAACATATAGTTAGTATACATTTTTTAGAAAACGGATAAAAATTTAATGTCATGAGATGACTTTTTCTACATCCGAGTACGTCAAAATTCTTATGCGCTTAGTACAACTCATTTACATTTTTTTATAGTTTTATACAACTTCTCATACTGGTTTAAATAATTTAAAATGAGCTACACCTCGCCATTGACTTGCCTCCATAGCCCACAACGTGGCAATCGTGTGTGGTTTGCTAATACAAATACAATTGAACAATCCCTTGGCGCTAATGTGTGTAGACTGTTGGCTTTAGAATTTGCCTCTAACAGGAAATTATTTTATCTTTACGTAATATTGGCTATCATGGTGCAGTGGGATAGCATTTTAATGTAATTCCGATTGGTCGTGGGTTGGATTCACACTCGACAGCTTTCGCAACTCAATTAACAATGACTCGAATTTGGGTAGAAAGTGGCAAACAGATGCTAGGCCCTGCTTATGTTTGTGCTGCAATATAATTATGCCATAATGGAGTCAATTAACATATCATAAGGAAATATTATTTTTTACTTCATCTACTAGTTTTATTATTAATTATTAATAAATTCAGAAACTATAATAAGAAAATTCATAAAAAACGTAAACAATAGAAATATTATAATTCAAAGAGTTTTTTATATGCTGTCCAAGAACTACACAAGACCGATGTTCGCTCAGTGAAAGATTTTTACATAACTTTGATGTAGCCAGACGATGTTGGGAATTACGTGCGACATTAGTGAGTGGTGTATAAGGAGGCTCCGTCTGAAGCGCCTGCACTCATATTTAATTTCATTCAAGGAAGACATTAGGATACTTATATAATTTTAGCAGCTTCTACTGTGTCTTATATGAAGGATAGGCAGAAAGCACTTAGTGTCGAGACACTATGCTTTACACGTTAAACCCGAATTTGAGATATTGTGGGAGAACTCAATGCGTAGCACAATCTTTGTATTACCTGAGTGGGAAAGTGAAATTAATTTAAAAGATAATCATTATTCGAGTTAGAATAGACCACCAACTATCGTTCTACCGCCGACTCTCCCACTGCGGCACGATGGCGACCTTTAGACAACTATTTTCACCTTTTTACAGAATATGTAGACATTCCGCTCCACTATTTCTCCACTATTGCTCCACTATTCGCTGATACTACGAACATTGCACCGTAAGCGCTGAAAACTAATGTAAATAGGCCATATAGGCCGATTGATTTATGATTCATTTAGCTTTACATATTAATAATTTCATTGCGAACTTTTTAATTTGGAAAGATGTTCTATTTATATGATTTGTTACAGTGTGGTACGAGTACCAGTGTAAGCTGCATTAGAATAAAAAGTCTGTGTTTGTGTGTGTGAATGTGCGTGCATAAAATTTTATTTCACTTATTGTGACCCTTAATTTTGCAATAAGTCTTCTGTAGGGTCCTAATTTAGTCGTAGCAGCCAGGAAATGAATATTTCTTATGTATTATAACAGATATATGCGTATTAATTTGTTTATTGTATAATATACTACTTTCTTCTTTCATAATGTTGTAGTAGAAGTAGTGCGAGGAAGTAGCAACCCTGTGCACTTTTAAAACACAGCGCACTATATATCTTAATAAATTAAGCTTTCATACATTTTATAAATCACAAAATTTAAATAGTTTCTTGGTGAAATATCTAAAAAACATAAAAAATCTCTGGACTTAAATATAAAACCTACTTATTTAATATCCTGAACATTAAATAATCTATCTATCAATATAACAGAACCCAAAACAATGATTTTTATTTTTTTTCCGTTTGTCTGTTTGTATGTGCAGGCTAATATCAGAAACGGCTTAATCACTTAAAGTTAAATGCTGTTCAATGAAATTGAGTTATGGTAAAATTTTCTTAACACTAAATGTTAAGATTTTTTTTTTCATTTCAATCAGTTTATAAATAGAAAAATCACAATCATTTAAATTATAGTTTTAATTATAGTTTATGCAGGCGAAGCGGCGAGCGGGTCTAATATTATAATAATTGTCATTAACGACAATCAAGTCACGTGTTGAATTAGAAACTCTATAGTTAACATTGTTATTATTATTGAATTAATAGTGGGCAATGGCACAGTGGAAGCATACTGTAGCTAAAGTTATAACGGAAACGGATGTGAGTACAATTAAGCTATATCACAAGGTTGATGAAGAAAAGTAAATCTTTATATCACTCCGCTCTAAACTTACTTTTTTTACCTTTAGGTATATTCAGTTAGTGGCAGAATGTAATATAAAGTAACCAAAACACGGAAACTTTTAGAGTTCATTGAAATTTAAACCTGAGTTATCGTAATCCAACATTTCATAGATTAGCTAAAATGAATTGAAATTAAGAAAAACCAGTTATCTACTACACATATAGTGAAAGATATAAAATTTATATTACATTTGAATAACATTCTCATAATAATTAAATGCAAAAAACATAAGTTATCAAAAAAAAAAAAATATTTAGAAAACGTATAAAAATTTGAACGCAGCGGGATTTGAAAAATGTTCAACTGGATTTCAAGAGGGTTCAAATCCTGATGAGTTCAAATTTTTATACGTTTTCTAAATATGTCTTTTTCAATTTCCTTAGTATGGGAATAACACTTTAAAAAATGTTAAACAAAATATATAAGTTATCAACACAAAATTATGCATATACGAGTAAATTTCAGTGTACTTGTAGGCATCGCTTGTACCTCATGAATACGCAATTGTATTTGAGACTGTGACCTACTTGGATCAAATCTGCCTCCGGCTTGAGGTTCCGGGTTCGATTTCCGCTTAAATGAAGTTGTTTTGATTGCTCACTGTATTCGCTATGATATTGTTCGATATAGCTGCATAGTTTTGAAATTAAATGTGAGGTTAACTTAGCCAGTGGTGACCGCATCTGACTTGCAATGTAAAGAATTTGGGTTCGAAGTGAATGGATTGTCTTAGCACTGGGTTTTCTATTTCGGACTGTTTTATGGGAAAGGAAAGGATTAAAAAAATAACTGAAAATAAATTGAATATATATGCGTAAATTAATATGTTACGTATATATATATATATATATGTCTTTTTCTTCTAAATATGTATATGTCTATATATATATATATTCAATGCACATACGCACTTTTTACTGTTTATATTATATGAAATTAAATATTTCTAATAATTTCTGGCATTACTAAATTATTTTTTACCAAAAATCAAGTCAAGCTTACAAGTCAAAATATTGTGTGATATTGGATGAATAGCTCCCCCGGAAGTTAAATATATACACTAGGCCCTAGGTTTAAGCTAACTAGAGGCGCCTATCGCACAAACAAAGTTTCCATTTGCCTCGGTTTCATTGTGAATTGTTTTGAAATTGTCATAGTTGGTATTCGCGTTTAATTGGTTGTACTATACGAGTACTGTAGTTATACTGGCTCATATGTGTAGTGGTAGAATATAGAAAAATATAATATTAAAACAATGCATATTTTTCTTACGTAGTTATAGAGACGCTAAAATCCCTAATTAACTTAAAAATCAGCTTAAATCTTTTACCCGCAGTCCCTATAACGTTCTGTTCTCCTCCATTTTCCGTCCGAAATCGAGACATTGCGTAATGAGTGGCGGAATTCAACGCCGTGTTTTGTTTTAGGTAGGTAGGCTAGGTAGGTTTTTCAGTAGACATATTGAGAAAACGTATAAAAAATTTAACGCAGCGAGATTTGAACCCGCGCCTCTTGAAAACCGTTCAAGCTTTCAATTTTTTATACGTTTTCTAAATATGTCTTTTTCAATTTCCTAAGTGTGCGATTAACACTTTAAAAAATGTTAAATAATAAAAAATCGTTATAAATTTTCCCGTAAATTCCATGCTATTTGCTCGTTATGTGTTCATTTGCAAACTCAAAATAAGCATCTGATTAAGGCTATTTATCGAACTCATACATATTGTGTAAGTATAGCAAACGTGAGTATAGTTTATCTCATAATAATAATCCAGGGCTTCAAAAAAATGTTTTTTCATACATTTTAGAACGATTTATATTGAAAAAGACATACATAGAAAACGTATAAAAATATTATAAAAATTTGAACGCAGCGGGATTTGAACCCGCGCCTCTTGAAAACCGTTCAAGCGCTCTGACCAATTGCCTTAGAGTGCGAATAGCACTTTAAAAAAAATGTTAAAAAATATCGATTTATATTTTTGCTAGTCAGGTTTAAGTTTCTTAACTGTATTTTATTCGTGGTTTAATAAGAAAAAGCGAATTTCGTACTTCCTAGGGGAAGATATATCTAATTAACTGAAAAAAAAATATCATCGGGAAACGAAATAACTTCTGCTTCTTAAGTTTACTCGGCGTAAAATTATCTGTAGGTAAAAAAAGCCTGTACATTTGTAAGTACATAGGAACTCAGTGTGCTATTTCATAGTGAACGGCCGTTAAGCTTTGACGCGCTGATGGTAACGGCGTTAGACGGTTGTTTATCACTTATAACAGCTGTATGTTGGTTTTGTATTATAATTGTAAGCTGCATTAAGTTCTGATTATTTATATAGTGTCTTGAAATGGGGAGGGGGGGGGACGATGAAAAATAGAGTGCTTTACCTTTAGAACTTACCTAAGGTCAACGTAAGGCTTTTAAAGCCTATTAAACCTTAATTTTTTTAAACGAGTAATGTATTATAGTATATCCTATGAAAAAGATAACATTTAAGATACAACACAAACTTGTTAATTAACGATTTGGTTATTGAAATTAAAATAAGATATTTCTTTCCATGTCCAAGTCATCATATCGCGAGGCCTACCGCATTACACTAGGACATTACATTAAAGCTAGTTATTACATGAACAATTGAATAACTTGAATAAATAATACCTATTATATTAGTAGATTTATTTATTCGATTGTTAATTTTTGTGTTTGTGAAGAAAATGAAATGAAGGAGTGAGTAGTGAGTATTTAAAATATCAGAATGAAAAGAGTACAAAGGAAGTATATATTAAGAAGAATAAAAATTAAGCTGTTTGTTAAAAGTAATAAACGACGATAGGACGAGACGACGAACGAAGTTATTAGGATTTTATTGTTTTTCCCTCACATAAATATATTTACATATAAAAGGCTACAAACAATTGAAGTTAACAATATCATTAAGCACAGCAAGCGTTCAACCGTTCGAGAAATCGTTGATCGCGCGTACTCACACGGAATCCCGTGATAATACCACATTTAGGTGGCAAATATTATTCGATAATTCCAGAAACGCGAGAAAAAGCCAACAATAAACAGTACAATAGTATTCAAATGAGGGTGTCTCCGATCCCGCGGGATGCTGCGTGAAAACAATGATAATATCACAAACTTATTTAACGTACGGCTCCAAGGCACTCGTATGAATTGACAATAGGTTTATTTCTTAATACTTAGGAACGTAAAAAACGGAACGTTAAATTGGCGCTATTACTATTATTAGGAATTAAGGTTTCAAATTTAAAATTAGATAAAGTAATGTTTTTGGCTGCCTTTTAAAATTTGATACTTTCATCAGCTGATCCGGCTAATTGTCTTTAAATGGACTAATATTTACGTAATCGTAAAATTCTATATGCCCGTTGGGGCAGTAAGGTTGTCAAGTGGCGACCACGAACCGGATGACGCTTAGTGGGCAGGCCCCCTACCAGGTGGACCGACGGTCTGGTCAAGGTCGTCGGATGCCGCTGGATGCGCAGGACCGATCGTCGTGGAGAGCCTTGGGAGAGGCCTATGTCCGGTAGTGGGCGTCGATAGGCTGAGAAACGAAACGAAACGAAAAAACTCTCATCTACTTGAAAATTCATAATGTAATAATTAAGGTCCTACTACATTTCAAATTTTACACAATATGTGGCTGCACGACGTGCTTTTTTTACCAGAGTTGTAAAATATGAAATAATTTAAATATAAACCTGACCCCGAGTGGGGATTGAACCCTCAACCGGTAGCGATTACAAACAGACGCCGCTGTGCATTGTGCACGTTTGTGCTAAGAATAATTGTTTTATAAATGAACAAAGTATTGATAATAGCAAGTTTTGTGATTGGTCTTGTACCCTTTCTTTCTACAACTCACAGGAGACCAACTCAATAGTACGATAAAATAATCTCGACAATTTATTGTTGATTTATTGTATATTTATGTTATCATTTTCCTCCTACAGCAACTATCAAAGTCATGATAGCCAGTGAGCTAGCTATGAAATATTATATTTTAATTATTTAAATTTCTACGATATGGTTAGATAAAGCTTAAGTTGGGCCCGGTTCTCAATATATAAAGTATAGAAAACAGACAGGAAATGGAAAGCGTAAAAGGTCTCGACTCCCGTTTCTCCGTACCTACTTTGCTTAATAGGTAATAGGTGGGAAATGCGTCAAGTTAAAAATATACACTAAATAACGTACTAAAAATATATTATGCTTAATACCATATATGTAGCTTTATGGTCCCATATTGTACGTAAATTTGAAAAAAAAACTGATCGCGTATATAAGCTGCAATATTTACGGGTCCAGAAGGGTTGCTCGCCTGCTACGTGATGTGTTAGCGAGTCTCGTTTGAGTGAAGAAATTTAATGTCACATTATAATGTTCTTGGTTGAAAATCTTCTGGTCTTTTGCATGGTAAGGGTTGCCTGGAAGAGATCACCTGTGGTGGTAAGGCCTTCGTTACCACTAATATTGTACTCCCATTTATTTACTTGATTAATTTTGGTGTAATAAAGTATTTCAATTTTTTTCAGCTCTCAACTCTACTTGCCACATAGTTTGGTTAGACACTGGAGTCGTGATCGCGTGTTCGCATGTTCCATTCCCCGAAAGACATTTCAGATTACTTTATCTGCTCTTTTTGTAACGTCGACTGTAAATATAGAGATGTGGAAGTAGCCATGGTTATTTTTATCTATGTGGTATAAGAGAAACAATTTTTATGGCACCTTTTCTAAGCCCTCTCCCCGGCTGAGCGGGGAAAGCAGTGTCATCCCTAAATAGTGCTGTCACTCCGGGTGCTGCCGAATTCTTCCTATCATGTTCTGGGTAAAAGCAACCATGGAGTTCTACAAACACTGCTGCATAATTCAAGGCTTTAGAAAAAGCCCAGTCTGCATCGGACGAGACCTCTCTACCTCGGCCCATCGCCGCGGGACTTTACATAAATCGGAGTCCGTTATTCTGATGCAATCAAATGCGTAGGACATATTAGGGTGCTCAGGCGTTTGCGCACAACGTAGGAACGCACACTTGTCTTTCCCCTTCTGTCATAACTGAGAACCGATACGATCGGAGAAAGGTTCCGATGGCGCGTCTGGCCCACGATAACTATACCATTGCTCTAGGCCACTCACCTTACCTGCAGCTACTTGGAATCACTGGTGACAGAATGTGGCCCGCCCGCGGTCAGCGAACATCATAGTCTAGACAAGGCCGACTCGTGGTGCTCAAAGACGAGCGCCTCACTATACCCCCAATATATAGTGTGTCTGTGAAAGAAAGAAGATAACAAAAAACTGTAATTATGCAATTATTAAAAATCTTTTGATATTCATTCAACGTGCCAAAATTTATGTCTCAATTTAATTTTTTTATATACTGTCTACAGTATTAATAAACAACAGTTAGTTTCAAATGAAAAAGAGAATATCCCAAAAACTGTAGATAACTAGTAGTAAAGTTTTATGGCACGAGCGGCGTGTTAGTAACTCAGAGTAGCACCTCATATTATATTCCTACATCAATGCGCTGAGGACGTGACTGGGAGGTTAAGGCATAGGGGGAGCGCACACGAAGAACCAAAACGCTTTAGTTAGATATACTTAAAATCATTAACTAACATATAGCATAATATTTTTGGGCCTTTGTTTTTTTTTCAATGTAAATGAAGAGACTAGTGATAAATCATTCTGTTCTCTTATTTGTACGTGTTTCGATGTATTATTCATCAGGTCGAAAGTTCTAACGTTTTGTAGACAAGGACGACGGAGGAAGGACTGCTGAAAGATATCAAAGTATTCAAAGGAAAACATTTCCTTTCCGCGATTTTTGAAGTTCCGCGATTATTGACTTTGATTTTCCATTAAATGGTCTTTGCATACTAATGGAATCGCGTTCATCAGGTGTCTTCACGACCGCGTAAAAATTTTATTTACGTATTTAATAGATAATAAATGGTATTTATTATCATTTAGTTGGGTTAAAAAAACACCTAATTTACAGTGTCTTTTTGGAACTGAAATGTGGAGCATGAACAAATTTCTCGCTATGTTCTCTCTATCAAATATTGGTGATCTGTGCAAACGTCTATAGAAAAATAATTTAACTATTTAGTATTTCTTACACAGGTTAAATCTAACACCTTTTTGATGAGCTTAAAAAAGCGCCATCTCTACAACTGGCCTAACAGGTATGATAACATTAAATCGCCCATTCATCGTGTAACTTACATAGCATTTTTTCACAGATACGTGTGTAATCTCAGAGTGTTGATTGTCTCGAGTCGCTCGAGGGTAAGTACTTAATTCGTTTAACAAAGTTTCACCGCCCTTTGATCTATTCGTAACTACTTGTTCTAGAAATCAATGCTTTAATACTGAAATTGTTGCTCGATACAACTTTATTAGTGTTTGTAACTAAAGGTATAAAAAGAAAAACTAGATGTTTTAGACTTTTTCAAATAAGTTTTTAACTATTTTATATTTATATATATTTTACTATGTTACATTTAAGTGTATATGTGGCATGTGACAGAAATGTGTTGAAATTGAGAATTTTTGTAGTTACGAGTTTGAATAATACTAATTGTATTCGTTTCTCATGTAAATTACTAAAAATGTTATAATTAAATATTAACTCTCTCTTTCTATAAGGTCCTTGTTCCTGTCCCTGTTTTACTCTGCGAAGCAGAGTGGCCAGAGGGAACCTAGTGACATGACAGTTCGTTCTCCACTTCGCCTAAAATGTGCGACATTGCGTGTTGAGGCGAAACTTAACTCTCGAGTCTAAAAGAGCAGGAAAAGAGTTTCGTTTGGCAAGAGAGCTATTTATTAAATAAATTGAGTTCAAATTTTTATACGTTTTCTTAATATGTCTTTTTAAATTTCCTAAGTGTGTAATTAACACTTTAAAAAATGTTTAAAAATATTTAATAAATAGCATTCTCTTTTGCCAAACGATTGTTCGTAGAATAATCTTTAAGTAGCAGAAATTTTTAAAAATCTCTTTACAGAGATGTTAACAACAAATATAAGTTGTAATAAAGCGTATAAGAATTCCGACGTAGCTGGATGTAGAGCGCATGCCTTAGCGGTTAGAGCACTTGAACAGTTTTCAAGAGGCACGGGTGCAAATTCTGTTGCGTTCAAATTTTTATACGTTTTATAAATATGTCTTATTTATATATTGTTATTGTTTTTCATTCATCTTCCACGTCACCGAGGTGTAAACAAAGCAAGCACAAAGTGAGAAAACAAATCCTGAATTTACTACTAACTTAAATATATAAGAGATATGCTAGCTGTGGGAAACCAAAAGTGTTGACTCACCCGTGTAAGTAAATATTTTGAAAGCAAACGTTTCTTCTGCCAGGATTTAAGTGCATAATTATCAACTTATTTTTAGAATAGTATACAGTTGAATGGAATGAAATATATATATATATATATATATATTTAACATTTTTTAAAGTGTTATTCGCACACTCAGGTAATTGTGAAAGTTTTAGAAAACGTATAAAATATTACACAGCGGGATTAGAACCCACGCCTCTTGAAAACTGTTCAATATATAAGAATGAGATAAATATTTTGATTTCAAATCATTAATTAAGACACTTTCTTGGTGCTTTTCCGATGTGAAAATTGTAGTCTTAATTCCTAATATAGTAACACGGTCTTACATTGATCGATCGATCGATCTTATGTAGTCTAGTTAGTACAGCATTAAGTTACAATGCCCTTTGACAGAAAGTAACAAGCAAAATGACGTTTCACTTACATTTTTTCTGCCTACTCTGTGTAAGGAGAGAAATGGTTAAATAAAAAAAAACTTTAGTCTGACAGAATCGTAAGTCAGAGTTAATTTTACTGTGAGAATCAGTTAAAAATATTGTGTTTGTTTTGATATATTTGATATAATATTAAAGTTAAACGAAAAGTCAAATGAGTTTTTGGTGATAATGCAAATTTTCCATTCATTCGGATCTGCGAGGACCTGAAATGGAAAATTTGATTAGGTTTTTGACTCTACGTATGAAAGATATGAAAGATTTTATTTTTTTCTACGTTTTTGTCACTTTTCTGAGACTAATCCGCGCACTAAGGTTTTTCTCATTAGCTTATACAAGCTTATAAGTTAAGTTCTAAAGCTTTTTATGCTATCTGCTGACAACATTTATGAGCTTTTGTTTTCACCAAGGACTTTCTTCCCACGAACAAATCCAATTTTCATTTGGTACATTTTTTTTACTACTCTCAATCTTTTTTCCATGTAAATATTAAAATTTTATCTATAGTATAATTAATAATGGTAAATTAATTTACACCTTGGCTGTCATTTCGACATTACTGGTTGTACGTGTACGGTAAACTTATTACTGATTTAAATTCCATTCGAGGAAAAATATGTGTTTAAAATGTAAATATTTATATTTTCATATATAACAAATTCTGCACCTAACACGCAGTATTGAAACCTTGAACATAAAATAGTGTTAAAATAGAGCGAATCAAATTATATTCAATGACACCATGATAATTAAACACAACAATTGCGAATTGCAAATGTGAATTTTAATATAAAAATTAACGAACATGGAGAGCGGAGAGTCTTACTGCTAGGTTCACTCTGCCTAGCCTGCTCTGCAACATTATAGAGATTTTTTCAAAATATAGTGGCTAGAACATTTACTTTTATTTATAAAGGCAATATTTTGTAAGTTTTCAACTATTTATCAAAAGTAAAAGTTCGTGAAATAAGTTTCGAGGTAGAATCATAGTTTATGTGTATACTGGCGTAAAAAACAACCTTTAAAACTAACTTACCCGTAGTTTTCCGAACTATAGCATAGTAAAAGATTTTTTGGGAAATTTATTTTGTTTTTGATGAACAATATAGATGATGTTGCAGTGAAGTTGTGATGTGTATGAAAGGACGACATTTTTGTGAATTCAAATTCAAATGCGTAGTGAACAAGTACACTAAATGTAGAGTGATATTGATAATCTTGACTTAAATGATCAAAATGCAGCCCACACTGAATTGATATAAGTAATATAAAAAAAGCTTAGTATAACTTAGTTTTATCGCGGCCTCAAAAATTTTGAGAGAATTAGTGAAATATTGTAATATCCACAACTGACTCTCCATTCACTAAGAGACCCTGATGCTATATTTGATATATAAAGATATACATTATATTAGATAGAATTGTATATCAAAATGATAAATACGATGATCGTAAATTAAATTTCCACGCCGTAACTAGCTTATGGCATTTTAAATTATTTGACGATAAATTACTTATTTACGTATAATAAATAAATGAAAAAGAAAAGAATGAGAAGGCAGCCGTTCTTTTAGCGCCATATACTTAACCTAACATTTAAAATGATCTAACAGTTTCACCGTTGGGTAGCATTGTAACAATTTGTCGCATTTTAAGCATATTAAAAGTTACTAGGCACTGCAGAATTCTCACAAAATTTTGTGTAAAATTTATCCGCCCGGTGGGAAATTAGTGAGAAGTGGTACGCTAGTGCGACTTCAACGCTGACGTTATCTTCTAATTAACTGCCGTTTAAGTAATACATTATGGACAACAAATTGTTTATGGCTTAACTGGAATATTTTTGCTAGCGTTTCTTATTTTTATATTTTCAATTTTCTATAAATAAAAAGCATCTTCGATGTATTTCGGCATATCAGGGCAGTCAGACACAGAAAACCGAGTGTTAAAACACTAAGTCGTCCACTTTTTGCCAGAAATCACCACACTGCGTGTTGAGTGGCGGAACTCAACGCCGTGTTTTGTCGCTGCATAGCGGAAAAATTAAAATAATTTAAATGTTTTCCTTGGGAATAGGGAATTGAACCCACGACCAATAACGTTTAACAGGCATATCCACTACGCCACGATTTGCGCCTCTATAAAATTTAAGGAAATTTATACCCTGTTATACATATAAGCTGAAATAAAAACTTATACTAAATAAAAGTAACAAATAATAACCAGTTACCTATTGCAGGCGTTAAAAGGTAAAAAACAAATTATACCTAAAAGACATATTTAGAAAACGTATAAAAATTTGAACGCAGCGGGATTTGAACCCGCGCCTCTTGAAAAACTGGTTTTCAAATATATCAGTTTTCTAAATATTTCTCTTTTTCTTTTGTCTTTTTCAATTACCTAATGTTTGCGAATTGTGCGAAAAAGGTTTGGCTTTAATTGCAATACAAACATAAACCTTTTACATACAGATGATAATATATTTCTAATGTAAATTTTAGTAAAATATTTGTTCATCATCCTGGGTGGTCGTGGGTTCGATTTGATTTATTTAAAACGCTTTTATAAGGCTATCGTGACACAACGAAATGACGTCTAATATCAATCGCAATCAGTTTATTGTTCGATCCCCACTCGTAGGAATATATTTATGAACTTCACTTGTATCTACTAATAAATGTAGGAAAGTCTTGCTTTGTTATTTAGACCCACTTCTGGCAGTCCGTGAATATGATAACCATGAACTTGATGTCCTTGCCAGGACCACCAGGATAGCAAAAATAATATATTATAAAACAAAGAAATCAAAAGAGATACCAGAATCTAAGAAAAGAATAAAGTGAGAAAAACGGAGAGAATAGAAAGTGTATTTGATCAATATAAACCTAGAAATATATGACAAGCTTTCTTTAACGAAACACTGAACGTTATACATTTAATTAAGAAACAAATAACGAAGCCCTAACTAAGTAGCAGGCCTTAGTTTAAAAGTTCATAGCAAAGTTGTTCGCTAATCAAAACATTTCGAAGCTCCATTTTAGTATCACCATACGTATATGGGAGTATGAACCAAATACCGTTATCCAATTAAAGTAAATCCTCGAGTAGCGTATAAAGCAGAACGAAGTTAAATAATTAGTCTAGTAGGGCGGTCTGGGCGTGCATGATTGACAAACGGAGCAGCCGTCCTAATTAGTCGCTGAACAAACTTGATGCACGATATGTTTTGCTTTAGATGTACACCAGAGGCTGCACTAGACTAATGTTTGTATGTTTCTACGTTTTATTATAGAATTATCAATTTTAATATGGTATATAGGGAAATATTGCTATATGAGGCTATCCTGGTGCAGTGGGATAGCGTCTGGTCATGGGTTCGATTCGGGGGAATGATTCTATTTAAATTATTTTCATTTCTTCGCTCTGGTATCTAAAATAAAGTGCAGCGTTCAGTTCCTACCACTCAAGTGCGACCGTGTGCAGCGGAAAGTCGAGACCGGAGTGACTTGACACTAGGTTCTCTCTGACTACACTGCTATGCGGGAAAATGCGTAATAAAAAGTACTATATTCTAATATAAATTAAGAAGTGTTTACGCCCTAAGAGAAAAAGGATATTTTAGGAAAAATAATTTTAATACTGTATAGATAGATATTTTTACTATCAACAATGCGGAAACAATATGAGTTGTCTTCATCTTTTTCCTGTCTATTTCTTAAACAAGAACCAACTGAAAAGTTATCCAAATTAGTTCACTGAACTATTCACAAGACAATTTCGAGGGTACCTTGGCGCATTGGTATAGTGCGTGGCTGTAAACACGACGGCTGTATATAGTTTTGTCACTCAACACGTAATGGCTCGAATTTAGACGTAAATGAAGAATCTAAGTCTCTTAATTTAGGTATACGGCTACCTTATATTGTATAGCTATAGACTAATATTGAATAGTGAACACCATGTATTTGTCAAAATTATTAGATACATACCAACTGTCTCAAGGGCACTTAATCTTAAGTCAAAAAGTAAGATAAAACCTAGATAGAAAACAAGTAGACTTAGGTTGCTAGAAGCAGGTCGGCTGTCACGCCAAGTGTGAAGCTTCACGTCGCCCTCCTTCCGACTGATATATTTATTTTAATGTTATTTATGTATTTAAATGTTTTTAACATTTTTTAAAGTGTTATTCCCACACTAAGGAAATTGAAAAAGACATATTTAGAACTTGAACGGTTTTCAAGAGACGCGGGTTCAAATCCCGCTGCGTTCAAATTTTTACTTCCTAAATACGCGTATGTCTTATTTAAATGTTATTTGTTTGTGAGTGATAATTTTATTTACCTATTATAACATATTTATAAGAAAATACGTCGTTTTGAAATAAATTATCTCTTTATCGATCTTATCCATTCTATCCATACTAACATTATAAATGCGAAAGTAACTCTGTCTGTAATAAGCGTATAAGAATTTCGACGCAGCTGGATCTAGAACGCATGGCTTAGTCAGAGTGCTTGAACGGTTTTCAGGAGGCGCGGGTTCAAATCCTACTGCGTTAAAATTTTTATACGTTTTCTGAATGTCTTTTACGCTGTCTGTCTGTTTGTGACGACATCAAGGCACACCACTGAATCGATTGTGATGAAATTTTATATAGAAATACACTGAGGGTCTTGGGATGTACATAGGCTAAATTTTCTCCCATTTTTTTTAGCTTTTTAAGAAATTTCGTTGTTTGACGAAAAAAAGCTGCTGAAAATACGAAACCGCTACAATTCACGCGGATGAAGCCACATATTGAAATAAACGTACTTGTATAGCTAAAAAATGTTTATATGTTGCGTGTAAAAGTTATTTTAAACTATGAGCTTAAACTAATTCATTTCTACTAAATTTTACAATAAAACAATATTTTATTTTAAAAATGCGTTATCACAATATCTAGAAAATTTATAACAGCATTTCGAAATTTCAGAATAATATGAAGAAAACTTACACTAGAACTAGAAGTGCCACTCAATCGTACCGATGCAACTTGCAAGCGGCTTACAGTGTAATTGCTACAAACGGCATTACAGTGTTCCGAGGAAAATGATCCTATTGCGACGTTATGACTGATTCTAGACATATAATAGTATTATATGTTATATTGTAATACTAAATGGGGATCTAACTTATTTGAAATACTTTATAACTCAATTGCTAATCAACACGTAATATTTCAAAGTAATATAGAATGCGGGGAGTGGAGGGTTTTAACAATAGGTTCAAAAAATTAATAAATTGTATAATATTAAAAAATAGTAATTTCCTAGAATTTTTTGAGCATCGAACATTCTTGTATGTTTTCCGGGTATATTTAGCATCAGCATATATATACATTTTTTTTAACACAAGTGATTGCGGGTGCAATAGTTCGTCAACTCACATAAAAACATTAGTGTTGTCAGTCATACAGGAATTTATCAGGTTAAAAGCGTAAAGCAAAATAAAATACGATTGTAACCAAATTATTAATATGCTCGTTATAATACATTCGTAAATATATAGTCGGAACTTTAATACGCTTATTATAACTTATTAAATAAAAAAATTATACGCTTTCTATATATGTCTTTTTCAATGTATGTGCTAAGTTTACTATTCTTTCATTTACTTTAGTCAAGAAAGTAATTTACAAATTAGCTAACTAGGTTAAACTTAAATTAAATAAGTCAAAACTTAAATTAATTAAAACTTAATTAAATAAGTAAAAAAAAAAATCTGTCGAGTAAAAGTTAGACTAAATTGTAACATTATATACCGATTTTCAGAGTTCATCAATCAAATATCACCTAACGTATGCAGCTCATCTTTTACTCATTGAATGTCGGACAGATAACGCACAGACTGAATGTCTGTGTCAAACTGACTAAGATAGTTGTGGCATGTGGGTCGAGAGAGGGACTACTGTAAAGTGTTCGGAACGTCGGGTTCTAAAAATGTGTTTTCAAATACCAAAATTATACGCGATTAATCCGGTTAAAATAGTTTCATTTCTAAATGTGTAATAATCGCGAAAATCAGAGAACTTATTCCTTATTGGATGTATTAAGATAGGAGCTTCCTGAACTTCCTACTGGATACATAGAAATCATATATTTAGGTTTATTCAGTCCGCTCGAACTAAGTTATAGACAATAAAGAAACTTCTAGGCCGAGAGAACATAGTGTCAAAATAGTCCTTTTTCCCCATTTCCCGCTAGAATTTAATTTCATTTGTGTTCAGTGGCAGAACTCAACGCCGCGTTTTTTTTTTATACCGAAGCGAAGAAATGAGGATATTTTTTAAATATAATTATTCCTTTGTGTGGGGATCGAACCCACAACTAATTGTGTTTGCAGTCAGTCGCTGTCCCACTACGATATTCAACATCTATTTATATAATAACAATAAGAACAATATATTTTCCTCAAAAGTTAAAAATAAAACGAACAAAGCGTGTTTTATTTCATTATTATGTTCAGTTTATGCCTTTAATTATGGCGCTTCTGGCATTTATCTGTAACTTTAGGAATTCATACTTATAATTTGATATGTGTTATGGAGAAATTTTACTTCATGGCAGTACGCAACGCAGCTAAGAAATCGATGGTGGATATTAGATAATTGTTGCAACAGACAGACGAATCCTGTTACCAAATTATGCATCCCAAATTCACAGACAATAATTTCAATTATTTTTTTATAGAATTCAAGCTTTTTGCTGCATAGCAGGATAGGTAGAGAGAACCTAGTGTCAAGACACTCTGTTCTTATCATGACAGCTGAGAAATGAAAGTATAATCATTCCCCGAATGAGATTCGAACCCACAACCATACAGTCGGACGCTGCTACGATGACTTATTATTACTTATGATTAAAATATTTTATTAGCATTTGAACGCTTTCAAAGAGGCCTAGTTAGTAGGTACATTTGATTTCGGGAAAGTCAAAGGTTGAATGGTAGATGTAAAGTAATTTTAAAAAAAATCAACCTTGACCCAAAATTAGTACAAAATGTGAACTTGTAACCAATTCTGAAAGCAACGAATAATCCACAATCGCTTTTACACTACATTAGAAAATTGGTAGCACATTCATACAGATGTAACATTAAAATAAATTTATTCGGGCAATAAACAAAGCGTGATCCATCAAAGTGCGTGGGGTCGTCAAAATTGAGCTACTCAAGTTGACTGCGTGTTGCCCAACTACTATATAAGCTATTCCCAAGTGATAAAAGGCATAGATTATATTGTAAAGCGGAAACCTTTTATAATAAAATAAAAAAAATTACAATTTTCTCACATATCAGTGTTATCAAAGAGAACTAAACGCAGGACCATTCTCCACTTCCTGTCTGAAATCGAGACATTGCATAGAGTAACTCAATGCCTCGATTTATTTCCAGACCACGGACAGTTTTGTACCACGGACGGATTGTATTTCTTTTTGTAATAATGAATTATGAAAATATTATTTTTTGTTTCTTTACTTTTGTATTGCGAAATTAAAATTATTTGTCTATTTAATTAAAGTTTTTCAAGATACTGTCAGTATATTAAAACGTGAAGGAAATACTATGGGAGTCTTTTTTATTAATAAAAGTTAATATATTTTATATTAATGAAAAAAAATACTAAATTAGGTATATATTGTATAATAGCTATGAAGAGAGATTTATGTTAATACAAAAAGTTTATATGTCCTTCTTTTTTTTGCTGCTTTACTTTACTTTTTCCCATATAGCAGTCTAATCATAGAGATTCTAGTGTCAAAACACTCCGTTCTCCACGTCCCTTCTTTTCATGTATGAAAAATTATTAACAAAACAAATATTCTTCACAGTTTTGTATAGATCATAATTATTTTGTATACTTAAACAGACATCTTTACTATTTTTTTTTATTTCCTTCTTTGATTCTTCCTTTTTCATGTAAACGTCAATTAGTATTATGTACATTACTAATATGAATATTCAGTTCAAATGAAATTTGCTTTTGTATATATATATAATATATAAATAATTTGTATGTGTATGTGTTTTATTATGCCCATAAAGATATTTTAAAATTAATAAATCAATAAAACTACTATGAAATTGAAGTATACAATAAATATTAAGTTATAATTGTTTTTTTTTCTCAAAAATAATTAAAACAATCAATCCGCTATTTCCTATGTAATATATCCAACACGCGACCCCAAACAACAAATGAGTGGCATTTGTGGAGAGATTACACCAATCGAGTAGGGCTTCTACTTGCGGGGCCGCGAATTACTTCGATTACTGTATTGGTATTGACTATTAATGTATAAGCTAAGTTTGTTTTAAAGGGAAAACGTATATAATAATTGAAAAAAAAATCATAAAAATATTTTGCTATATACAGCAAGGTAGCCCTTTGATTGGACTTTCTATTTATTATTAGTTATTCGTTCAAAAACCCTTTGATTTATTTTTTAATTCCGCAAACAAAACTGAGGGAGCGAGAAAGCGTATATAATTAAAAATCTAATATAAAACATGTGGTAGTAAACAAATAACAAAGATGAATATATACGTTATACAATATTATTTAATGGGTTAATAATGGGTATTTTTTAAGAGTGAGATCAGCTCAGATTATTAAGGGAGCTGCAAGTATATTTGTTATGCAGTTTCTAAATCCTTCAAACCTAGGAAGTACTCGACAATTGATAATGTTCACAGTCTTTCTCACTAAAATAATAATTAATTATAATTGCTTATACTAAATTGGATTGGAATTGGAAATTGGAATTCTTCAATTAATTAGTATACAATTATATAATAATAAGAATATTGTAGTTGAGTATCGAGTGCCTTGACATTGTGTATCCGGTATTCCAGACCAAATAGAGAGCTGCCATGTAAAGTATTACATTGCGGAAATAAACTTGAAGCTGCTACAACAGTATTATTTTTTAGTAAAATATATAATTTATTCACTATAGTTAATTTAAATTTAAAAAAACATATATTACAAGTCCCTTCAAACCCAGGTCTGAAATTAACTTAACTTAAAAGACCGGAATTAAGAAAAAAAAACATAATATTAGTAATACCATATTTGTGTTTTACGTCCAATGTGCAATGTTATATTACAGAATATTTCCAGCCTTTTAGATAACGTCCGAGCACACTACGTTCAATAACAATAAATATCGATTATAAGGACATAACCGCGGTACATTTCGAATATCACCTACGGCTGTATCAACGGATGCTTACGAAACGAGTGAAAATAATAAAAAAATCATATGTATATATATATATATACATATTAGAAAGTCATTTCACGTTCTTTCCACATACGGGCTAGTTAGAGAGAATGTATTGTAAGCACTCCCTTTTTCACTTTCTGTCTGAAATAAATACATTATAAGTTGAGTGGCGGCGGAACTTGAAGCCATTTATCTTATCAGAGTGGCGCAATGAAAATTACTTAAATTATTAACCCAAGTAAGGTTGAACCCACTACCTATATTGGTTACAGTGACCACTGCGCTGCGATGGCCTACTTAAAAATAGCTTGAAGCTAAAAAAAAAGACTTCAAAAATAATAAGTAATGAGGATATATTTTCTATAATCAAGTAAAACAAAGTTGTCCGTTTTCCCTTTGACCCTTTTTATTATTATTAAGAACAATCAAATTAATAAAAAAATAACGCGTACAATATATTACAGGAACTTTTTTAAACATAGAATACAGTAGCATAAATTCAGAGAAACCTTCCATATTGCATGGAAGATAACAAAACATATGTTGCAATAAACTACTTGAAATTATACTATTGAGAGCCGAGAGCGTATATTCGGTGCAGTGCGAGTCTATAAATGTAATTTGGGTTTTTATTTATTACTATGGCATATCTTAGTGGATAAATAATAAATAAATAAATAATTATGTTAATAATTTATTTGTCAATAAGTAAATAAATAATTTTTTTTTCAGCTTCACTCTTGTTCCCGCATTGCAGGATATTCATATTGTCAAGACTTTATTAATGGCGGAACTCAACGCCGCGCGAGTAAGAATCATTCCCCGCGTGAGAATCGAACCCACAAACAACCGCTTTTACAGTCAGACGCTGTTCGATTGCGCCTCGCCACGTTTATTCGTAAATAATTAATTAAAGAACCTTAATTTTTCCTGCTGAGTTTCTTGCGCCGGTTATTCTCAGGACCAAAATGATAACTCTAGTGAATCGGTGTTAAATTAGTTGACATAAAAAAGGCCTGTAGCTTTTTATTTAAAATTAAATTATTAGGCTTTGGATTTCAATAGGTATGTGTTCAAGTTTTGTTTAGTTTTTATACAGAATTCCTGTAATTAATCTTTAATACGAAGTGAACGACGAGTGATAATTCTTCGTAATAATTTTTGGCTAGTGGAGCTTTCTAACAAACCGAAATAGACGCTAACATTAAAAGCTATCAATAAAAGTCTAAATAACGTATTGTTTTTAACAGGTTTATTATTTTTATTTTAGACCAATTTCATATATGTCACCGCGATTACTATTTTTATTTACATTTGTAATTATTTGTATAATAAGTAATAATTAATTATTTCAATTATACAAAACTTGTACTGACCGATAAGCTAAAATTTCTAAATATGTATTTTACAATTTCCTTAGTGTGCGAATAACACTTTAAAAAAATGTTCTGTTTTCAAGAGGCGCGCGTTCAAATCCCGCTGCGTTAAATTTTTTATACGTTTTTCTAAATATGTCTTTTTCTTAATTTTTTTAACATTTTGTAAAGTGTTATTCGCACACTAAGGAAATTGAAATTTTGCAATTGTGCGTATAAAAATAACGTATAATAATTTTCAAAAAAAAATTTTTATACGTTTTCTAAATATGTATTTGTCAATTACCTCACTGTGCGAATAACACTTTAAAAAATGTAAAAAAGAAATAGATGTTAGTTTTTAAGATAACAATCAAGAGTAGAATCAATGACCAAACAATGGTCAGGGGCTCTACTAATAATTTATATTTAATATATATTCTGTGTCCTCTTCGACATATATGTATTTTTTTATTTTACAATGTATTTTTCTAACTTAAATCAATATTGGCAAAGAAACAATATTAAAAAAAAAGCGAAAACAATACGCTAAAACGCAATTTGATAGAGCGTGTACCCATGTTACGTCGGACGGACAGATTAACCGTGTAAGCCGTAATGATGGACACGATGGACCTATGAAATATTACTCACTGATTTTGCGTGAAAAACTTTTACTTGGAATGTTTGTAATAAAATAATACTTTACTTTTTTGTAACATAATTTAGATGTTTTTAGTATTGGCCCATTGATTATTACAGTAATTTCGATTATTTATTATTAGTAACTTTTCTTATATTTTGGTGCTATAATTTTATGTCAAAATTAACAGACTTGAGCCTGGTTCGTATAAAATTACTTTTGACTATGTAATAATTATAATATTACGGAAAGAAAACTTTTAATTCCTTTTTACGAAAATTAAAACCATGTTTTTATGGTTATAAAGTGGGCAAAGTGAGCCTAGTGCTTATACTTAGCTAGAGCGGAGAAAAACCCTTTTGAAGCAATCAGTCCCCCAAATGAAGATCGAGAAAACAATCGTCTATGTTACGGCCAGACAGTCTCATTAAAATAATATTTGGCGAGTAGCGTAGCTCAACACCGCGCTTTGTCTTATCACCAGAACGGAGAAATTAAAGTAATTTAAATATAATAATTTCCTTAAGAGCGAATCAAACTCACAACCATCGTGTGTATATATATATGATAATAATTCTCTAAAATAAAAAAGGGACATTATCTCTGTTAACCGGATGTAGGAAATCTTTTTTTCAGTTAAACCTGTTAAAAACAGCTGAAATTTTAAAGGCAGATTGGAATTGGAATCGTTTGTACCGCAGAGAATAAAATACAGCGCCAAACAAAAAAGCCGAAACAAAATACTTTGCCGCTTTTATTTTTCGCGAGAGCGCGCCTTCTGTTTGTTTAACACGTTATCAATGGACGGAAGTAGGAACCAATCTCTTTTTCTAAGTATAAATAAGACATTAAAGTATTATTAATGTGTTCTAAACGCGAGGCGGTTGTAATTTTAAATCTTTTATATTTTTTTTTGTTTGAAAAAAGAATGTACAGTGATAATTTAGTTGGTCCAGTACAAGAAATATATGCCAAATAAAGTAATTCTAATTTTTAAGCCGATGTGACGAAACAAACGGAGAAGGTTCTCGATTCAATACGTATATCTGTTTGCATTAGAGCACGCATAACTTTTTATACGACCTAACCTAACCCGAAACCTAACCCGAAGGGTAGAAAAATAGGGGATGATTACGTATTCACTCATCTGTTTATTTTTTTTGTTAAAACGTTATTCTTTTGTTTCCTAATAGTAAAATATTTTAAAATTCATCTTGTATACTAAATTTCGTCTAGATATGTGTATAATTGAACTTAATAAGATGTAAACAATTGTGTCTAGAATTGTTACGTATTTTTGTGTTTGTCTAAGAAAATATTATCATTTCTCCTACATATTTCCTGAAAGCTTTTTTATATTTCTTTATAGTTACGTAAAACCTATATAAGAGCTTTAGATACAACTTATTATATTTATATTATTTTCATTTCTTCTCTCTGGTACAAGATAAGCCATTGCATCGATTTTCACCACTCAACGCGCAATATTTCGAATTTAGGCGGAAAGTGGAGAACACTCCGTCTTGACACAACTTTTGCTCTCTCTGGCTATCCTGCTATGCGGGATACTGCATGAAGCTGTAAATCAATAAAAGTAAGAGGAACTAGTAAAGTCCGTAGATGGGAATTGAACCTACGATTTCTATCAGTCTGAAAGTCACCAATATTTACTGAAGCTTTTAATCTTTGCTTAGTTTCGTTACTTTTAATGTACAAGTACAAATGGAACTTTATTATTAAGGGTCGTAGTGCTAGTCAGAGAACAATTAACTAGATTGTATAATTGCTATGTGTACACTAACTTACGAATCAGGTTGGATTTCACTACATATCTTGAGCATTGCTGGGTGAGGAGGAGATAATCCTTTTTTTTTTATTGTAATGAAATCCTTCACGGAGACCCTCCCGATCGGGGACTCGGACGCGGTTATATGGGACTCCGGAATGGCAGGTATGGGCCGTGCGTTTACCTACTAAAAGCTCACAGTGCTCCTCCTGCACCGCCCCCGCCAAGTACTTTAAAGTTAGAAGTCAGTCAGTCAGTCAGGCCACAGGGACTACAATCTTCCATGAACCCTGGCGGGAGCAGAGATAACCTAGTGTCAAATCGTACTGAAAACAAATTTATTTAGCCAGGTCACAAAAATTATCTATAATACAGTAAAAATATATACTTAATCTAACTGCTTGTTGCGTGCTACTACGTTTTATAAAAATATATTTCAATTTCTTAAGCATTATCTTCATTCCATTACGTCCCAGTACAAAAAATAAGGATTCACTTTAACAAATTAATATGTAGACTGTATCTCAATTACATAGTAAAGTGATATGATTCACGAACGAGCCACTTCCCTCCATTAGCACTTTATCCTCATAATCAGTACCCTAACAAAGTAGCCGTGTTGTAACGCTATATTGCTGCGATTGAGAGCCTCTTAATCTTACCTAATAAAATTATATCGCCTTCACGCTTTTTCTGATATTGTCTATGGCAGGGTCACTCAAATATTGTAATTTGTATTATGGAGATATAGACAATTTTGTTTCATACAAACCTGATATGATTTTAACATTTCTTAAAGTGTTATTTACACACGTTGTTATTTACGTACGTTTTTTCGAATTGAAAACTAAGGCGGTTTCCAAGAGGGGTTCGAATTCCGATGCGTTTAAATTTTATACGTTTTTTAATAAGCTTCGTCCTTTTTCCCGCATACGAGAGAGCTCAGTGTCTAAACATTACTTTAAAGTCAAAACACTCGGTTTAAAGACAAGACGAGTGGCGAAATTCAACGCCGCACTTTGTGTCCCAGATTAGGGAATTAAAAACAATGTATTCAATATTTTTCTTTCGAATGGGAAGCAAACTCACAACCATCACAAGAACAGACGATGTCTATAATTATAGACAGACGATGTCTATAATTAAGTTAACATTTTCAAAAATAACTTAAATATCCAAACTAATTAAAGAATTTAACGTTGTGAAAGTCAGTCAGTCAGTCAGTTGTCAGATGAATAGCTAATAGAGGAATGACATATCACTTTGGTACTCATATTCCATCTATTTTATAGATATTGCGTGTATTACAACTTACATACGGCACGCAATACACCAATTTGCCCTACCAAATCAGTAAAATCTCTACTTAATAAGCAAGCAATACCTAAAGTTGGATTCTTACCTAAAACTAAGGTTTACATTCTGATGATTCCAGACTCGTGCAGAATAGATCCAAGGTACCTGAACTTTTCCGAATGAACGGCTGATTCAAGACCTACTTGGATAGTGGAAGAGTCCGGGCTCCCGCAAGCCATGTACTCAGGCTTCAATACATTAAGTTTAAGACCGCCGTTCTCAAGCGTACCCTTCCATAGGTTTACTCTCTGCTCCAGCGTCAACTGGCTCTCGTCAATAAGCGTACATCATAAACCATGGAGGCTGGTTCTTTATATAAACCGAGACAGTATCTAGCACTTCATTGAACAAGAACGGGCTAAGAGCTGAGCCTTAGTGAACCCTTACCGAGAAATCGGGAAAGGTTTCGTATCCACCAGATGCATTGACTAGGCACGCAGTCAAAGACCTTTTGTAAATCTAGGAATGCCACATGCAGAGCTCTCTTTTTTTCCCTGTGTGCCTCCATCAGAGTTCTGAGGGCAAAAATGGTGTTCATGGTACCCGATCCTGGCTGAAACCTATATTGACATTCAGAGACAGTACACTCTCGGCGAAGCCTAAGGTCGATCATACGCTCAAAGAGCTGCATGGGGTGGCTCATGATCCTAATGCCCCTATAATTACGACAATCTTGAACACTGAACCTGTCTTTATAAATAGGGGTAATAAAGCTGTATGTAATATAAGGACACCACTTTCATGGATTGGAGTATCGGATTTTACACGGTCCGTGATCGCATACCCGTAAGCCCAAGACCAAATATCTGACAGGTACTTGGCAGGACAACCTCTGGTTGTCTGGTTTGTCTTACTATAATATGGGAATTATAATGGTTAAAAAGAAATTATTCCATCGAGTGGGATGTTTGAGCTCCCCTGTCCTACGAAATTATACATTTCTCCCGATCGACCCTCCGATATGGAGACAAGCAATAGGGTATATTTTCTATGTTACGATGTAGTAATTTTTATGTAAATCGAGCTAGGATATATAGACAGATATAAAACGCCTATGAAATTTACCCTCTTTTTTATAGGAAACGATTTTTTACGTAATATTTTTTTACAATACATTGTCTCATACGTTATTTTTGGTCGTATCTTTGGTTTATAACACCTGTGTGTTGGAATTGGGTTTTTGAACTTGTGGTTTATGAATTTGACACAGTTAGGATGAAAATAGTGACTTAAATTCTCGATTTTTGGCTTATATATTAAGTAAATTACATATTAACGTATTTCCTGTTATTGAATTCTTTTAACATACCATTAACAACGCCAGGCTTGGTCGCACCAGAGGTCGAGTGGTGATTAAACTCAATAAACACGAAGAGTATAAATATAACTATCAATTGGGAATTGAACCCACAATCATCGTTTTTAGATTCAGACATTATCCCAGTGGGCCGAAAAGTTCAATGCTTTTTATTTTTAAAATATTTGTTAAAAGAGTTATTCGCACACTTAAGAAATTGAAAAAGACATATGTACCTGTATTTCATGTAAATACCTAAATTTCCCTTTATATAAATTACCTGAAATATATTTATATACATAAAATACATTTTTATACATGAAATACAGGTATATACATAAAGTACAGGGATATACATGAAATACATTTATATACATAAAATACGTTTATATACATGAAATTCAGGTATATACATGAAATACAGGTATATACATGAAATACATTTATATACATAAAATACATTTTTATACATGAAATTCAGGTATATACATGAAATACAGGTATTTACATAAAAAACATTTATATACATGAAATACAGGTATTTACATAAAAAATATTTATATACATGAAATACAGGTATATACATAAAATACATTTATATACACCAATACCTCGCTTTGCATCGTTTCGTTTTCTGTTTTTTTCGAAGTTGCGTCGTTGCTTAATTTTTACTGATTTTCACTGTGCGTCATTAGATTTTCGTAGTTGTGTTGTTTTGGATTCGAGTCTTTGTTTTTTGAATTTTTTTTCCTAAAATATGGCAACACCTTTGTTTTTAATTGAGCCATGCCATCAAAATTTGGGGATTCCCTTTCTAACTAAAAATCAACGCAAATTTAATACAATTATATTTTCACTTTGTTTTGCTTATTTTAGAGTTCAGTTTAATTACGTAGTGTGAGGTTATGTAGTGTGTTGTGCTTTTTAAAAAGAGAATAATAAATTTACATATATAAAGTTTTACGTGGTGTTTTTGGTTACACAAAAGATAAATATTTCCCCAATTTATTTAATGGGGCTATGATTCGAAACAAGTCTTTAATGTTGACGAGACTGGGTTATTTTGGAAACGTCTACCTGACAGAATGTTCATATCTAAAACAGAAAAATCCGCGCCAGGATTTAAAGTTAGCAAGGATAGAATGACTCTTCTTCTTGGTGGTAATGCAAATGGTGATTGCAAATTTAAACCATTTCTCATTTATAAATCAGAAAATCCAAGAGCTATGAAAGGTTGTTCAAAGAATCTGCTTAAATGGTGTTTGGCGCAAAATATGGCCTGAATGTGTTCACTGAAGCGCTGCGAAAGTTGATGGTACACCAGCTGTTCGTCATGAAATTTCCGATGGAGACCGACATAAATGAAGTGCTAACCTCGCACAACCAAGAATTCTCCAATGAAGAACTATTGCAACGGGAATTGCGTTTTGCTAATGGAGAAGATGACAATGACCGTTTAATAGAAATCTTCAAAGAACAAAATTTTACCTTCAAATCATATTTCTAAAGCGATGTGTTTGATCGACGAAGCTATGGAGATTTTTTTAAAAAACGATCCTGACAGCGGAAGGAGTTTCAGTGTCCCAGGCGCTAGCTACGAATATCAATTGCTACAAGGAAATTTATCTTATGTTGAAAAAAAAGCTGTTCAACAAACAATGGACCAATTGGACAAATTTTGTGAAAGAAAGCCGACTTATGACAACAGCCACTATGGACTCATCAGACAGTGGTTAATTTTAATTAAACTTTCATAAATTAAATGAATCTGTAGTTTATTTTGTTTAATTGAATATGTTTTTTGGAATATTATTTTTGCTTGAAAAATTTTACTAGTAGTATTTTCGTAAGCCTGGAATCTATCTTCGATCATTAACTGTTTTGCTATAGAAAATCTATTTTAACTTGGAATCGTTTCAATTTGCGTCGTGTTTTTTTGGAACGTAACCCCGACGCAAAGCGAGGTATGGGTGTATTTAGAAAATGTATAAAACTTTGAACGCAGCGGGACTTTAACCCACGTCTCTTAAACAGTTTTCAAGAGGCGCGGTATCAAATGCCGCTGCGTTCAAATTTTTATACGTTTTCTAAATATGTCTTTTGCTTTTTAATTTTTTTAACGAAAACTGGCCACCACACTGAACAGCTTTTACTAGTGCAGCATTATTTATTTCTTAATTTAGATAGTCTGACATGGTTCTTCATTAAATTTTCCAGAGCATTGAATTTTATGTAGATCAACGGAAAATACCTATCACGCTGATCAGTTTTTGTTATGTTCTTATTAGGTAATTATAAAAATTTAGCTTGACCAGTCATGGTCAGCATCATTTGTTTCATATCTGTAATTTTTGTATATCAACAGAAAAGTTTGTTAAGGTGGCTTTCCTTCTTTCTTATACTTTAACTTGTCTATTATGATTCTACATCAGGTGTTCCAAATCAATTAAACCCTAAATCCCGCCTACAACAGGCAATCAGACCAAAAGAAAAATGTAAAAAAACCATTTAATATTCTATTGTGGTTTTTTCATCACTCTAGATTATTTTTTATAATGAAATATTTATTGTACCAACACTATTTTTTTACTTATTATAATCTTAAAGGGTGACATTCATATGTTTGTTTTTTTTATTTTAATAATGCGTAAGCTCTCTCTATTTATCGAACCCGCTTCATCTGTTTTAGAAAATACACTTTATTTCCCCAGTCAGTAGACTAAACGGTGTTTATACGAAGAGTTCTTGGCAAACTAAAAGTTAGTACTATATCATTCTAGCGTTTAAATTTCGAGTGGAAAGTTTTTATTCAAACACTTCATATTTATGGATTTTCATTGAAATGGCTTACAATGCGGTAACTTTTAACAGCTTAAAGCATACAGTACATAGGTAGGTACTCGACCGTTAAAATGTATTTATTTTATTATTCTTATTTTTTTTTACATCGCATTTTCCTTATATATAAAGAGAGAGAATCTAGTGTTAAAATCTGCTTTCCGTTCTTCGCCTATTTTTAAGACACTGCGCGTTTTGTGGTATAGCTTAAATAACAGTATCATATTTTATTACTGACATAGTTAAAAATATTAAAATATGAATACAAATTACACTTTTAATAGGGGTAAAATAATTTTAAATTTAAAAAAGATAGTGTTTAAACATATTATTTCTATCTATATATATAAAATATTTATATAATTTGATGATAATTAAAAGATATTTTAATCATATATTGGCATACCATCTTAGTTAACTATAGATCTCCATCAAACCCAAATGCAGCCAATTTTATAAACTCTTTAAATGCCCATTTGGAATCCTTAAAATCATATAAATATATTATATGCACAGGAAATCTGAAGATAATTGTCAATACTAAACCTAATGAGAGCTCGAACGCTTTTAATAATAAATATAAATAATTCTTAATTTAATCCACTTACGGTCTTCTTCCAGGACATTCCTTTTACAACTAGACATGTAAGGCTTTAGTACAATCAGTGCTGGGATATTGCGTCTCCATATGGGTTCCTGCAAGTCATCAAGGCTCCAGGGTTCCTTCCAGGTGAGCCTTCCTTCTAAAGGCGACAGTGGCCCGCAATAGGTCCCATGTGGCCCACGTGTGGCATAGTGGCCCACGGAGGCGTTGTAGTTGTATGCGCGAGCGATTCTGCCACGTCTCATTGGAGTGGAGAGGGTTTCCGCTGGGTTTTAGTGGGTAGTATCGAGTTTTGGTTCCCGGTGAGTCCCACAGTACCGCCTGCTAGGGTCTGGTCTGCGTAAAATGCATTTCCCAGCGTAAAAAAAAAAACTACATATGGGTGATTTTTTGGTGAGAGAGGTGAAATTTTTCATAGAAGGGCTAAATAAATTCTGCAATTTATTAAGTGTAAGAAAGCTATATGTTTTGCACAGTGTTTTAAACATACACAGAGTTATTACTTTCTCAAGGAACTTGCAAAACATAATTAAGGAAGAAATGTGTCAGACTATGTTTCTACTACGAAAACTAAATTTGGTAACATACAGTTCGCAAATCAGTCAAGATATTTTTATAACAGAGGAAACAAAACAATACACACTTATAGGAGGAAGGTATATGAATGAATACAAACTTTTCCCCCAAAATCCATAGAAAATGCTGAATCATTCGCTAAAATACCTACTAGTGTATATTACGCGCTACAGTGTTCACAAAGCTCAATTGACTTGCTTTCGAGTTACAATAAAACTTGCAGCGAGAAATGTAATATCTGTTATTGATGGCACAAGTTAGAAGAATAAACTTTTAAAATATTAATTAGAGACCTTTTTGTAACACCTGGCTCAGTGACACTATGTGACCAGACAGTATTTGCAAATTCATATTTCTCTTAGTTATTTTAGACAAATTCTGGTATATAATATTTTGGTATCCAACAGCCTACATCTTTATTTACCCTGGAATAGTGTAGATCGAATTAAGTAGGTATATATTGCTAATAAGTTTTTTTTTTTATTATATATATATATATGGAGTAACTAAGAAGAGAGAAAATCAATTCATTTTGACTTCAAATAATATTTAAAAAAAAATCTTAATATATTCGTACTGCAATCCTAAAATTTTATAATATAAATTTTAAGTTACAATAACTTAAATTCAAAGAGCTAAACTAGAATATTAAATATTTAATTCTTTAAGATTAGCTATTGGCGAATCACTCCACTTTTCACTTTCAGCATTTAAAACACTTCTTAAAAAATATATACATAAAAAAAAAAGAACGTCAATCCCCACAAACGCCAAACCCACTTAGACCACAACGTATACCCAAACTCAAAGCGGGCAATGCAAGCGCAACTTCGCGGCAAACTTCCCAGTTGAGAAGCACACCTTCCTAATTGGGTAAATATAAGACGTAGTATCCAAATCGAGGGGAACTAGCTTCACTTGTACCGGTTGAATGAGAGTATCTTTATAATTTTGGCATTTGCTTATGTATTTCTAGTAAATAAAAATTGAATGATTAAGAATATATATACATATATGCTATACTTAGTTAACGTATGTGAAGGAGCTTTAATTATTTTCTTAGCTAAGTTGTACTGAAACTACGAGGTTCTGGGCTTTTGAATATGTACATGTAACGTTTATCATATATTGGTTTAGCTGAAACGAACAGTCTTACTTGGTACTTAGACTAACAAGTAGAAGGAAATTATTGTTAAATTATTTGTACTTAGCCTGTTAAGATAAAGCGCGGCGTTGAGTATCTCCTTCTATACAACACGCAATGATTTAAAATTAGAATGTTTTACTCATACTAAGTTGTCTCTGTAGGGGTAGGCAATTTACATATGCAGATGTGAAATTAATTGAAAAATATATAAACATTATTTAAAAATTGTATATTTTGATGATGGTGACAGAAACTAACTATATTTATAGGAAAAAATTATTAAAAATGCAAAGCTGTTATTAAAAGTAATTTTTTTAAAATAATGCACTTGAAATGACTTTCAAATTCCAAGCACACTGATATAATTCAATTACTATAGACGCGATGACAACGATGAAATATAGTTCCAATGATAGAAGGGGACCAAATAAGCAATAAAGTCAGTCTCGCGTATAGTGTACACTTGTATTATTTCACACAGCGACATCGTAATGACCGTATTAGAACAATGGAATAAAAGTGGCGTTTTGTAAGTGAGTCTGACAGCATGGTCGTGGGTTCCTTCCTACTATAAAATATATTTCTTTTGTCTATGCACATTTTACACGCAATAAATAGTAGAAAGAGATAAAGTTGTGGTAAATTAAACTCAATCTTCCTTTTAAAGAGTCATTGTGTATTACGTAGTGGAACCTAACGCCACAATTTACCTTACTAAGGTAAGGTGTAGAAACATATAACTAAAAACGAATCATTCCTAAAACAGAAACTGAACCTATTAACATGAAAAATATGTAACAAGATACTGCACAACTGCGCCTTTTGATGGTGTAATTACTTTAATTTAAGTATCTAAATGAAAAGGTTATCACATTTGATAATGAATAATTACTGTTGTTTTCACTAAAAGCTTCTAGTTTTCACTATATTAATTATTTAATGCATCATATTTTAATATACGCCGCGACACGATTGGTTAGAGATCGATTGAACGCAAAAAGTTGTCCAGCTAAATTTAATTGTTTTAAGCTTTAGATTCAATGTGCTTTTTCCCGCAAATCAGGATAATCAGAGAGAGGAACTAGTGCTAAGATACTCAGTTCTCCACATTCCGCACGAAATCGAGACATTGCGTGTTCCGCACGAATTAAACGCTGTGTTTTTTTTATATTTAAAATACAAACAGGTAGTGTCATCATTTACTTTGACGAATTTTTAAATAAATACAAGCTCTGCCTTTCATCACGTCATATATTTTTTAAATAGTACTTGATTAGAAAAAGAAAGTAATGTAATCCCAGAAGTACAACTA
Organism: Podotricha telesiphe; assembly: GCA_038994665.1. Taxonomy (NCBI): domain Eukaryota; kingdom Metazoa; phylum Arthropoda; class Insecta; order Lepidoptera; family Nymphalidae; genus Podotricha; species Podotricha telesiphe. The sequence goes on from JAOYRR010000552.1 coordinate 90,364, forward strand.
TATATTTTTTTTTATTTATTTATTTAAGCCCAACGAAAAGTCTAATATTTTAGAAACAAAATAATATAAACAATGCTTTACTTAATATTTCACCATTATAAAGTATTATTCACACATTTAGGAAATTGAAAGTTTCCAATTTCAGTAAAACGTATAAAAATGTTTAGTGTACTTCAGTTAAATTATTGTGAATTGTCGGAAAGTGAAAAACGGAGTGTCTTGACATTGGCTTCTGTACGACTCCCCAGCTCTGCGGGAAAAATGTTATACTGAATAACTAAGTAATTGTTTAGTTTGCTATTAGATATTGTATATATCTAATGTATATATATAAATATATATATATATAAATATATATATATATAAATATATATAGCATAACGGAAGTTTAGAGGTTAAAAAACGACGTCAAGTCAGGGTTACACAATATTATAATCCTTCCCCATCTATCAGTTGACATGGGTTGGGCGGCAGATGTCCCGACTTTGTATAATTTAAATCGTAGCACAAACTGACGCTTTAGTTTTTTCCGGATCTCCGTTAGAACCTCCCCTTATCTATTTCTCTAATAATAATAAATTATAAACAGCTATTTGGTTTAGATGTAGGGTATTGTTTTTGTTCAGAGGCCTAAGAAATGTATAATATTATATAAGTACAATACATAGTAAATTACTTCAGTCTTATTTTCAGTACTATATAAAGAATGTAAGAAATTGTTAACTTTTTAAATTTCTTCGCTCTAGTGACAAGTAGCAAGGGTTGCGTTAAGTTCGCCTCTACTCAACACGCAATATATCAAAAGCGGAAAGCGGAAAATTCAGGTCTTCAGGTCTTCGCTCCCTACCGTTGCCAGCCACTTTGTGTGTGTTGTCACTTACCCAGCTTGAGGGCGTCCTACACTGCGCCACACAAATTTTCACAAGATTTGAAATATTTTTCTTAGTAGTAGATGAAAATACTTTAAGAATATTAAAAATGACCCATAAATAAATTAGTTATGCAGCCTGAGCAAGGTTCCAACAATTGTTCTAGTAAACATTTCGGGGCTGTCAGTGAATCGGAATTCGATGTCTCGCGTCATATTCGCGGACAGACATAAAAACCACTGTACGTGCAGAATATGAAGAAAGGGGATTTACCCTCGTCGTTGGTGATGGCAGGGGGTAATACCAGCGAGCAAACGGAATAAAAGCACTATGAACTGCTACCATATTCGTTAGTACAATAATAATTATTGTATGGTTTATTTTTGTATGACGAAGTATTACTTACAAACTTAGTGTAAAAAAAATATTTTTGGAAAATATCAAATAATTTGAAATCAACAATAGCCAACTAAGCAATATATGTTCAAACGTAAGCTATATATGTAGTTTCCAATAGGCATGGAATAAAACTCTTGAACCTGTTTTTTAATGTTTTCGAAAATATTCCATTTCAAGGCTTGCGTCATTCCGTTCTATCAAAAGAATTAACAATCACTCCACAGAAATTATTTCTGTATTGTAAAAATGTAAGGCAAATCACATATTTTTTACTGTGCTTTCCTCCATTCCTCCACTCATACAGGAAAGCATTTATGTAACGTACCTAATATTATTTTCTAATAACCTTTACTATATAAAACTTAACTAAATTTTAATCAATGATATAGCATTTCGTGCCTGTATATGTGTAGGCTCTGCCCTGATGCAGTCGTGATTAGCAGCATGGCATAGCTATGTATGCATTTTAGATTCCTCACAAATTGCTACCCAATTTGAACGTACCTTTGTTAATGCAAATAGCAACCTACTGCAAATAGTAATATCATATATTACACTGTCCGTTCGTTTATACATATTTGGTTTAGATGAAATATATCATATTATTCTAGTTTGGTTTTTATTTTGACTTAAGATTTTGTCCGTATAAGTTAAATGGTAAATTTGACATACAATATGTTTATTTAGAATATTTTGTAGTATAATACTATAATAGTAATAGAAAGCACTCATATAAAGAAAGAGTATAAAGCTAATAAAATAAAAAAGCCGAAAAGAGAAAAACAAGTCCTGTGGTTTATAATGTTGAAATACAAGGAATAATATTGAAGACGCCTTTAAATTTTATAGGGCTTCTTGTGAACATCTTATTGATTGAAGCACTAGATCTGGCCACGTATTGATTGTAGAGGCCCAAAGAAACATTTCGTATAGAGCAAAAATAGAAACCTAGGATCAATGTCTTTCTGACATGTAAAAATAAAAAAAGCTTTCATAAGCAATACAGACTAATTAAATACTTATACAGTATCGCTGATCCAAGCGAAAATTGAAGTCACGACCTTCAGTTTTACAGCCAGTCTCACCAGCCACTAAATAAAAACCAATATAGTTAGCCTAATTGATTTCAATTCATTTGAAATGTTTATTTCGTTTTTAATTCGTTAGCGTTTGTTTGCGGTTAGTAACGTCGCAGCCGCGAATGTATCGTTTGTAAATTCGTCCAATTAGGATATTCATAGATGGTGATGTACCTACATTGAATACTGTGAAGGATTTTAGCCTGTACATTTTGTATGCATGGATTAAAAGTCTGAATTTAAATTTTGCTTACTCAGCTAAGTTTAACTCTTAAACCTACACTTGGATCGCAAGTGCCAGTCACTGCCTCTATGAAAGCGCGATGAGTCCGATGCCTCTAATCTTAAGTGTCACTCGGCAAATGAGTGTATAGTGTGTAACGTAATCATATTCTTCTCAACCGCTATAACCTACGTCCAAGAGCCATTCCTGACAGGTATCGATCTACTTACCATTTCATACTTATTTAGTTATATATATATATATATATATATATATATATTTATATAATATAAAATGATTAATATAATAAACAGAAAACCACACAAACTGGCGGTTAAGCAGAGCATAGCACGAGTAATTTAATAAGGATGCATCGATACCTGAAATATTAGTTGAGTTCGGAAGTGCAAACACTAACCCCGGGCGAAGTTAGTAAACTTTGCAGTCTTACTTATTGCCTGTCAAAAAACGCTGGATAGACTCACCTGAGAACAGATTATGATTTAGGAAGCTTCTTCCAATATTATGCGATGTGAGTTATGGCACAGTGAGCCAGTGCCTATACAGTTACACGGCAGTCATGAATAAATATTTAAAATAGATATTTTGAAAATCATTTTTAATTATTGTATTATTTAAATTATAAAGATTGTTTACTCGCTTTGGTATGACAAAGCGTGGAAATAAAGAAATACCCTCTGTAATGGCTTGAAAAACCGGAAAGCCTTACTCTGACGGGTGGAGTTAAAAAATATATGCCATTATAGTATTGTGTGATGACTGAATACAAAGAAAATGATTTCAATTCCATTATATTATATTAGAAATATGGGCACATGGACTAGAAAATTATTTTTCCAGCATCTTAATATCTTTACCACTCAGGCAGAATAGTGTGATGGTTAGTGACACAATTCTTCATCACGCTGTGTTTTGGTCTGGATCAAGGAAAATATATTTAATTTAAAAATAATATAACCTTTCCTTCCAGTGGAAAATAAACCCAAAGTCATCATGTGCAAGACATACACCCAGTTGCCTAAAAACACTGTAGACTCAAACTCATGCTTTTAAATTTAAAACCCTGCCATTAATATCTAGAGTCCATCTATTAGTCAAGTCAAAATCCTAATGCAAATTGTCTCTTAATTACAAATTTCCTTTGTTAATTAGCGTGAAGGCCTTGTTACTTTTAAAAATTTACTTTACACTGCCGGGGAGGTGAGTTTTGTAATGAACAATTTGGTATGTACTGTATGTCACCTGTCTGTCCAACTCCCTTATTTCAATTAGTATTATTGCTTAATAAGAACTTCCAAAAGAGGGCGAATTTGGAGAAAAGCGTATAATAGGGGCAGCTACATTTTATATTTTAGGGATTTTACAACAGAAATTACACTCTCTTTTGTTTAAAAGCTTAGGTACAAATATAGCCGACTACACAGTGTTTCTGGGTTCGTTTGGAAATGAGTAACAATTTACATATTGTTTAAATATTAACCTTTTCAACTATTTCTTCAATTATTTAGATAGTGTGATGTTGAGTTCCGCTTAAAACAGTAAAAATACATGTTTAAAAATTGGGAGTGCTTCTGCAAAATGCATGGCTAAATATAAGATTTACATTAAATACGAAACGGTGACAAAGAATTTACATTGTATTTTTTTAAAAAAGTAATACAATAATAAAAAAAATTACTTATCTCCAAGATGTAATAATTACAAGATTTACAAGATGTAATAATAACACGTGAACAAATTGTTACTGCTCTTAGGTTCCGTGCTGGGCATTAGTTCCGTTAAAGAAATTTAGTTTTCATGAAGAGTAAATTCTCCTAACTGTGAATAGTGCGGAGAGGATGATGATATTCACCATTTCTTAGTGGAATGTGTCCGTAATGCCGAGGCCCGTCAAGACTTAATTCGTCGATATAATTTAAATTTAAGAGATGTAGGTGTTTTCCAATGTTTATTGTCTGAACCCTTTGTTCTGTGGTAACTAAGATGTTGTATAAATTTAAGTATAAATAGTGTTCTTAGAAGATTAAGGAAATGCTATAATTGTGTGTTTGAAGATTGTTTTAGGGAACGATGGGGCTGACATTTTTGTATTATTACATGTTATCTCGTAAATAAAATAGATTTAAAAAAGATGTAATAAAAAATAATTAATATAAATAAATAATATTATATAGTTTTGCTGTCTTATGAGTAAATAACATAACAGTCGTGCTGTGCATCCTAGTAGCAAACCGGAAGTGACATATAATCATGAGACCCTTTCAGAACTTAATATAAAAAGCTGTGTTGCAGCTTTTATTGTATGCGTAATTCCCAACTCATATATGCAAATACTATTATAACCATAGTAAAATTTTAAAAGAGAAGGAAAATTGTATGATTTTTTTATATAAAAAGTATAATTATATTACTGCGTTGGATCATTTCTTACTCTGTTGCAGGCCTTGACCAAATTTGTTGGCTGTGACATACATGTGGTACGATTTTTAGTCTGGTAAATAACTTCTACGGCCTCCCAGGGGCGTAAGTAGGGTGGCAATTTTTTTTTCAATATGCGGCGCTTAACTCCAACTTAAAGTACACAATATTTGGAGATTCAATACCACTTTACCTCTGCCTTACAGGCACGATGCGGGATTTTACGAAGGTACACGTTCAAAATCTATACAGAAGGCTAAATTGCTAGTAGAGTAGTCTAAACAACTCTAGTTAGATAAATTACGTGCCTCTCAATACACCGTTACGAGTATGAAATCTAAAATAGAATACATCAGCATTAGAAAGAGATACTTTTACATCAGTCTAACGAAAGAACTCCCAATTTGTATTGCAAAACGGTCCCGTACATATAAAATCTACATTATTTATTGAAACTTGTCTGAACGTATGCAGTGCGTGATCTGGTATACAGAGTGCCTACATGTTTAACAAACTAGACGGTTACAGGTAGTTTAGTATAATATTTTATATTTCAGTTTATAAAACAAATTTAATTATTGTAATATTTTTTTATATATATAAGTGGGTATGCCTAGTTGAATTGACGCTATCAACAAGGGGACAGTGCTTCACTGTGTATGATGTTCAATATCCAATGAATTTTGTGACATTAGTATTTTAAACCTAACCTACCTAACCTTCTAACTTAACTTCAAAACATATGCTATAAGAGGAATTGAACTCGCTACTGTTTACTCGCACTGCGTCACAGTGGCAACAAGGACGGACAACGGACTCTCTTAAAATATATAACATTTGCTTTCCAAAAGATACACCTGCATAACCTATAATACCTAACAATTGATTTTGGAGCTCAGCATCGATATTGTAACTCTCCACACGTTCTCAAGTTTGCACTGTCTCCTCTAAACTATTTTATTCCTATTTAAAGGCAACTCTATTCAAAAGTAGTTACCGTATGCCACCTTACACATGCGGGTCTCACTTCTGTGTACATTTTGAATTTGTACGTGGACGACGGCTGGAAGAATATATTTCTGTTGGGAAGGGTTTTCGTACTTTATAAAATTTCTTGAGGCCATCGTGGCGCAGTGGGACAGGGCTATGGGTTCTATTTCCACCAAGTAGAATGATCATTTAATTATTTTCATTTGTCCACTCTGGTGAATAAGACAATGCGCGGCGTTGAGGCCCGCCACCATAACATACAATGTTTCGAGTCCTGGCTGAAGGTGGAGAATGGAGTGTCTTGACACTAGGATCTTTATGTTGACCCTGCTATGTGGCAACAAGTGTGAAGCTGTAAAATATACATTTTTTTTTTAACATTTTTTAAAATGTTAATCGCACACTTAGGAAATTGAAAAAGATATTTAATACGGATTTTGTTCAAAACCCGCTGCGTTCAAATTTTATACGTTTTCTAAATATGTCTTTTTCAAAATAAAAATTGTTTGTGCGGTTAAATTGTCTTATCTAATATGATTATTATGTAAAGAGAATAAATAAGAGAGTATTACATTATCTTATACAGAGTATAATGCTATGTTAATTGGTAAATAGGTCGTAAGTTAAATGCTTTCCCGTATATTCGCTTGGAAATTTTCGCAAGTGTCCGGCTCGGATGAGAATAGTAACTATGATATTTTCATAGCAGGTATCTGATGTTGTTAGGAACTCTAGGAAAAAGTTTAGACAATACTTAATATAAAAATAACTTTTTTTTTTTCTTAGCAGTGGTTAAAAAATAATATTTAAATTACGTTGTAGTAAAATGGTAAAAAATTTAAATTTCGAGGGAGATTTTAATCCAAACAATGCTAAACGGCTTAAACATATAAACAACTAGTCTTGAATACTTTGAGCGTAAGTAGATTGTGTAAGCTGCACTGTGCATTGCAACTTTTATTGGAAAAACTTAGCCAGAATTTACATTTCCCGCACATTATTAAAAACCCTGTAGAAGTAGAGCTAATAGTATTAAATGCCTAACTTCTAGACTGAATTTATATATCCATGAAGTAAAGACTAATTTTTATTGTTACCCAGTAAAAGTTATAATGGGATATTTAATAATAGTTAAAGTCATAACTGAATGTGATAGCTTAGTGCCTGTTTGTATAAAGGCAGGTTCAACAACATTTTAACAGAGAGCTTAAGCAAAGTATTTTTGCTAAACTTTTTCTCTTAATTGTTAATTGTTAGTGTTAATTTGTGTTTGTTTTGGTCGTTTAAATGGGCAAGTAACTGTTTTGTACTTTACTAATATTTGTATGCTGTATGTATGTTTGTTTGTATATATGTATGTATACGTGTGTATGTATAGAATAAAATAATGGTGATGATATGGTAAAAAATCCATATAAGACCCTCAACATATCTTCAATTTGTTTAGAGCTATATATATATTGGCACGTATTTGGTTATTCACATGTATGTATGTATGTGTGTATGTACAAACATGCTACACAAATACACGTTTTTCTCGTATACCAGAGTAGGCAAGACAATTCGTTTTCAGTTTTTCGCTAGAATTTGAGACATTGCGTGTGTTTAGAAGCAGAACTCAACGCCGCACATAAAAAAAAACATATATTTAAAATATGACATCAACCAAATTTACAATCAACTCGCTACACAGGAATTCAAACAGCAAGAAAAAAGCGTAACCAAAAAGAAAAAATATGATATTGCTTTTAAATATGAAATATTACTATAAGTGTTCGCGTTATGAAGAAAAAGGGTTTACCCGTGTCAAGCGTTAGAGGGTAGCGCGATGCGTCTTCATTGGCAAAACAATGAATTGGTATTACCATCGCTGTATTATTAGTTATTGTATACTTAGATTTAGGACGTGTTCGTGCGAAAAAAATTCAAAATTATACTTTTTTGGTTTGAAATTATTGATAGTAAATCTTCATACTTGTGGGATATGTTAGGTTATATAAGGTTTAACTGTATGCGCTCGATTTACCATTATTTCTCCGAGTGGGAATCGAACCCATAACCGACCGCGATTATAATAACCGATGTCTGAATGCATTAAGCCATGAATGGCTTAATGATGAGTAAGACAAAGACAAAGCACGGCGTTGAATTTCACCATCCAACACGCAATGAACTCGAGACGAGTTCATGCAGAAAATGGAAAACGGAATATTTTGACACTTTAAAATAAATACATAGTATATCAATTGTTTTAAGCTTATCTCCATCAGCAATCAGCATCATTTATTTGAGAAGAGTGATTCGACACTCATAAATCTGTCCGTACTCCGCTTTCCGTTTTTTTTTACACATTATCATGTAACATAAAACTGGCGATATTTAGAATCACACTTTATCTATTTAAACCAAGAAAATACACATATTGTGAATACACATATGTTAAGTTATATAAGGTTTAACAGTATGCGTTCGATTTGCCATTATGTGCTCAGAATGTTGATCGCAGTATAACAAAGGGACGTTGTGTTCCGTACACATTGATTACTTACAGCTTCACGCTTTTTCCCGCACAGCAAAATAGTGAGAGATAACCTAGTGTCAAGACATTCCATTCTCCACTTTCCGCCCGAAAACGAGACACTGTGTGTTGAGTGGCGGAACTCAACGCCGTGCTTTGTCTTAGGTAGCAGAGCGGAGAAATGAAAATAATTTAAAAATAATCATTCCTCGGAGAGGGAATCGAACCCCCATCCTATGGCCTCAGACACTACGAGAGCGAGAAAACGAAAAAGAAGCCGCAAGCACGTCACTATCGATCACCATTTTGACGTAACAGTATGATAGGGTATAGTGTCGCAGTGGAACATGGACTGACTGTTCACACAATAGCTGTGTGTTCAATTCTCACTCGAAGGAAATATCCCCACCCTGGTAACACTTAGTGCGGCGATGTGAGTTGAGTCGCATCTCAACATGTGATATCATAAATTCAGTGTAAAGTATGGAACGAAGTCTATTTACACTAGGTTCTCTTATATCTTTGACTATCCTTCGTGATGCGAAAGAAAAAAGATTATTGTTTTAGTGTATATGTTAATATTTGGGAAAACAGATATAAAACAAAAGCGTTAGGTGAAAATTAAACTTTGAGTGTTTTATCACTACACTTTTTATCAATAATGTTCAAAATTGAATATTGCCCTAATTTAAAAAAACAAGACAGAACTTAATGAAGTTTAAAAACTAGTCATTTTGAGTTTCCAACAAAAAATAAAAGAATTTCCTTTATTAAAAAATTTCATAACTTCATTTTTAATTATAGAATGGAAACTCTAGTCGGGTTCGATTTAAATATTTAAAAAAATATTAATAAAGTTCAGCTAATGGCGTCAGAAAGAAAAAAAGAGCAGATAAATAATTATTTCTCCGAGTGGCAATCGAACCCATAACCGATCGCGATTATAATAAGTTGCTGTCCGACTGCATGAAGCCGTGAATGTCTTAATGATGAATAAGACAAAGACAAAGCACGGCATTTAATTTGGCCATCCAACACGCAATGAACTCGAGACGAGTTCATGCGGAAAATGGAGAACGGAATATTTTGACACATTAAAATAAATATATAGTATATCAATTGTTTTAAGCTTATCTCCATCATCATCCAGCATCATATATTTGTTAAGAGTGATTTGACACTATAAGCTCAAAATGTTCCCTGTGTCATCTATATCAAAATGAAATTATGATTTCTGGATACACGAAAATACACTACTCATAAATCTGTCCGTACTCCGCTCTCCGCTTTTTTACACATTATCATGTAACATAAAACTGGCGATGTTGAGAATCGCGCTTTATCTATTTAAACCAAGGAAATAAACATATTGTGAATACAAATATTTATATACTAGCCACTGGCACGCGGCTTTGCATAAACTACATTTAATTATTTCCTTTTTTCACCCCCGTTCCCTCTTTAATCACAAACTTTACTTAAATTTATAATTAATACTGCTTTTCTTTATTATTTATGAACCGATTGAAATAAATAAACACTTTTAAATAAGTTTAGTCATTTCAAACGCACATACAAGCAGACAAACAAAAATAAATAAAAAAAATAAATTTGATGTTGATAAATACATAAACAATAATATTTTTTTATCATATATCTTTCATGTACAGACAGCGATTAGATACATTCTAAATATGTCTAGATATAGGAATTGACCATCAATCGTCCCATCCGTCACAAATAGACCACAATACTATCTTAATTTAGCTTATGAAAGCTTACAGAGCTTTATTAATAACAATTCAAAATAACAGTTGTAACAAATCAATGTGGATTATCGGTTGAATTTGAGCGACTAATCGATAATACTATGGACTTATAAGTATGACAGATAATCCTTTAGATTTACGACACGATTTTGTTTTAACCAAATTGTTTCCGATTTTACTGAACTATTACTGAATAATACAGAATGTCACTAAGTCAACGGAATGCGGAGATACATAGTCATATCACTACATTTTCATATATTTAGAAAACGTATAAAAAATTGAACGCAGCGGGATTTGAACCCGCGCTTCTAATCTATCTAAATATATGTCATTTTCAATTTCCTTAGTGTGCGAATAACACTTTAAAAAATGTTAAAGATGAATATCACTACATTCTCTTTAAAATTACAGGAGGCCAGTGAAGATAAATATGCTTAAAAAAAATTAAAATGTACTTAATTACTATATTGCTATTAAAGAAAATATTGCAACCCTTTAGTGTCGTAGTTAGAATATGTCTGATTGTACGGTACTACACTACTACAGTACGGACTATGGTTGTGAACTCGAATCTTTCAAAGAAATATAGGATTAATAATATATAGAGTGGAGTTAGATTTCTATAATTTTTACAATAACGATATATTCAATATTACTATGGGCTTATCACCAGATTTTCTTTATCTATCCCAAAAACAGTGAACAAAAGCTAAAAATATAACAACTACAAATATTGCATACAATTATTTAAATTAGTCAACACTAAACGCGGTCGATACTCCATTAAGCAGCCACTGTATCACGATGTTATCAGTAATCGTATCGTATAAATCACCTTATCAAATCTGCGGCCGGTGGAATCCGCGAATATCGGGCGGGCAAATCATGGGAGAGAAGCATTGTGCTTGCTGTTTCCCCACTTAATTAAACTTAGGTATTTATAACTGGTCTAAATATTTCAACGCTGTAAATAGCTTGCCACAGTTTAATTTTTATCAGGCAATATATTATTTAAAATCAAAATTTTACTGATTTTAGTGGATAATTAAAATGTTTTTAAAGTGTCACTTAGTTATATTTAGAAAAAAATTGAACGTAGCGGAATTTGAACCCATGCCTCTTGGAGAGAGTAGAGGAGAGGTTTTGAACTTTTAATTTTTGATACGTTTTTCTAAACGATTTACGCAGATATTTAGCTAATAAATAATTTTAACATTTTTTAAAGTGTTATTCGCACACTTAGGAAAGCGAATAAGACATATTTAGAAAACGTATAAAAATTTGAACGCAGCGGGATTTGAACTCGCGCCACTTGAAAACCGTTCAAGCGCTCTGACCGCTAAGCCATGCGTTCTATCTACATCCGGCTAAGTCGAAATTCTTATACGCTTTATTACGACTTATATTTGTTGTTGTTTGTTAAAAATCATTGTTTTGAGATCTATAACGTTGATGAAATGCCCCCAATTATATTTTTCTTATATACAATACATTCGTTCATCTCGTACATTATATGTATAGAAAAGATAAATATTTTTCTTACAGAATTTCTTAGGTTACTCCATCCATAGTTCGAAATTGAATGGTTCTAGTTAACCCTATATATTTATATGTAGGAAAATCATCTGACCCCTTTTTACGAAAATTATGCGGATGGAGGTTGCGAAATTTAGCACAACTTAAGTCTATGTGGAGAAGGCTATATTTTTCATATTAAAGCATTAGAAATAGATTTAATAAATTAAGCTACTTGTTTTAGATATGGGTTTCACATTGAATTTTGTATTAAACATGTCAACGGGACCGTTAGTATATATATAAAGGTATCTCAGGTACTATAAGCTAACCTATTATAGACTATATCTATATAAAAAATACTTCACGCTTATCCCCGCGTAGCCGGGTAGTCCGAGAGAACTTAGTGTCAAGTCACTCCCGACCACTTTCCGCCCGAAATCTAGACATTGCGTATTGACTAGTAGTTTGATACCTATACGGAGAAATGAAAATATTTTAAAAATAATAATTTCCCCTAGTGGAAATGGAACCCACAACCAATCGCGTTTACAACAGACGCGGTCCCACTGCGCCACGATTTCCTCCATTGTAAAAATGGACAAATTGAGTGTATTAATAGGCAGAATATGATTCATATTTTGTTTCCCCTAACTGTCTTTGCATAATTTAATGCGTGGGACCCGAGACTTTCTATAAAATTTGTTTCTCCATACATATATGTATATATGCTATGCATGTGTATTGAAAAAGTTTTTAGCCGGTGTAACTCTTTGCGGCATTCATCCTTTTGCTATTGTAAATCGTAGGTCAGTGTGAGACTATGAAATCATTCTATTTGTTTATTTTTATGAAGTACACGCACTGGGCGGGATGGAAGAGAAGTCGGGAAACGCGTTATAATACTTCTTCTTGCTATAGTACTCTGTGTGTACTAGTAGTTTTTTTAACTTTTTAGTTTTTTATAGGTTAGTTAATCAAACCTCGGTTGAACGATATAAATTATGTCAACTCCGTTCTCTGCTATATACATTTAAGATATCTATATTAGGTTATAACCCGTTACACGCATATAGCTAAGTATACAGTTAGAAACCAGTTGCATTTTGTACCTAGACACCTAGGTGTACAGGGCACCTAGGTGTACCTAGGGCACATTATGTAATATGTGTGATTTAACTTATTACAGTATTTCATCCAACCAGGCCGAGAAAACTACTTGTTGTATATAAATCAAATCTCAAATAAGATAGTCACTACTGATCGTACTCCACGACAGCGCCACGATGATGCGGAAATCAACAAATGTCCATCATATTTAGAGGAGATATTATAATGAAATTGATAAGAAAGGAAATGGCAAAAGACTAAAAGCTCATTTTTACATTTTTTCACGCCGTTGTCAAATCCGCGGCGATCAATAGTGCTTAGTGACGCGAAGGAAGTAATAATAAGAATCATTTATAATGTTTTGGGAAAGTTTTTGACTGTGCATTTGTTTGACTTGCTATGGTTATGAGTTCGATATCCACTCAAAATTAATATCTTCAAATTGGATGGAAGAAGACAACTGAGTGCCTTAACAATAAATTGTCTTTACGTAATTAAGCCAGTAGCCGTTTGGACTCTGCGGTCGTGGGTTCGATTCTCAATCTAAACTATACGCTTTTCCACATAATGGGTTAGTTAGAGAGAGCAGATAAACGCCGAGGTTGCAAATCAGAGAAATTGACAATAATAGATAATCTTTGCCACGAGTGGGAATCGAATCTACAACCAATCGCATTTACTGATTCCTACAAAAGGAACCTCTGAGTACCAAACAGATGATATTTGGGTATTTACTTATAATTTCCATTATTTCACCTTTGAACAATACCCCAGGAGAAGGGAAATGAAAAAACTATGTATATAATAATGATTTATTTCTGTAGTACATCATGCAAGCTCAAGCGTGAGTGCTTTGATATTAAAGCAACTTAATTCAATTATGAATCTTTACACTTTATATTTAGGCATTCTTCAAAATAGTTTCAGTATTCTGTTATTTTAAACGCAAGTAACCACTATACATTTTCATCGCAGCTCTACGCTTTATCTCCTGAAGGCAGATCGCAGAGACACAGACACAGGGCACAGACACAGGAACGCACAGACACAGAGACACAGGCAGAGACTTTGAACACAGAATGAACACAGGGAACACAGACACAGAGACCTTACAGACACCGAGACACAGACTTTCTGAGACACAGACACAGAGACACAGACACAGAGACACAGACACAGAGACACAAGACACAGAGACACAGACACAGGAGCACAGAGAGCAGGGGGCACAGACACAGAGACACGGGCTTCCGAGACACAGACACCGGGGAGACACAGACACAGAGACACTGGTACAGAGACACAGAAACAGAGACACAGACACAGGGCAGACACAGACTTGGCAGAGAGAATAAATGCGTCCAAGAGGCTCCGTTCTGTACTTTCGCCTAATACGAGACATTGCTTGTTACGCCCATATGATTACGCTTAATTTTTTGTTGTTAGCATTTCTGTATGATTTTTAGAAATTTCTGTTTACCAAAGATTATTATGGCTTATATTTTTAAACATGTATTCATGGCAGAAATTTTAAGTAGCCGGATGTAGGGCATGGCTTGATTAGGCTTGCTTGGGCGAGTTCCAGGCACTTGGGTTCAATCCGCTGGAGTTAAATTTATTATACACGTTTTCTAAAACGGGATTCGTACTGCGCCTCGAGGTGGAGTTTTAAAAGTAGATTTTACACTTATTACAAGAGTATTTTTGCGTGTATCACATATCTGTCCTTTAAAGGGTGCACTACATTATTTTATTAATTATATAAAGGTTATTACATCGGCAGAATATTTTTTACATGAATGATAATAATTGGGATTTTTGATAATTGTTTGAATTTATGGTGATATTTTGGGCATGATCATTGCGCTTTATTTAATTATTGTAACTGGCTGTCTGGCTTGACCAGGTTGATTAGAAAACTTCACTTAAATAATTTGGACACAGTTTGGGTGTCTGTCAGCATGCTATTTGTTTATGCTCTGCTTGTGAAAACAGCCACCTACATGCACCATATAATAATACAATCCAACAGTATTAAGTGAAGATATGGTAAAAATCAGGGGGTGGGATCTGTTTAACTGTTTACAGAGGACAACTAGCTCCTTTGGGGCTTTTCTTACACATGCGACGCCAATTGCATTCCCACCAAACAAGCATCACACCAGCCCAGTCCAAATAGCTTGAGTTTTCCTACTTTTTTGGTAAAAAGGACACCATTTAACTATATTCATACGCACGGATCGCCGTCCTCCACGTGATGAGAAGTTTATCAGGCAGGATGGGTGAAGGGACCTCTTAGCATTGTGTGCGAGGCGTGACAAGTGTACCCTACAAATATGACCGCGAGCCGATGGTTCCTTATCTCGTATTATATCTCAGATATAGAGGGTAACTGCTGTGAGGGGTGTGGGCGAACGACAAATCCGCCCCTAAATTACACAACCTGAATACAAACAAACCAAGAGACAAAATTTTTCAACGCTATATCTTTATAACTTTTGAGGTTTATTTTGAAGCAACTTGAACGAGTTACAGAGAATGGTTTGCTATTGTAATAATTGCCATGTCAGTTTTGTAATACAGATTTTATGTGTTCTCATATCGATGCTTTCAATTTGTGTCAGGAATGGACGGTGTATTGCCCGAGATTTTCTTTACCCATTTACTTGCCGATCATCTCTGCAGAATTAATTCTTCGGCAAGGGTTCACACAACTTATTGGTACTTTGGCATAAAAATTTCTTATAAAATATAATCTTTAATGTTTGCTTTTGTAAAGTTAAACACGATGTTCTTCTTTTTATTTACTTACATTTTAAGAAACACTAATACTTTAAATAATTTCTTGCACATAAAAGTTCTGGTTTAAATAGAGACAAACGGAATAGCTTGTGGGACTCAACGCCGCACCATTTACCAACAATTTTGCAACATTCTCAAGTGGAAATCGAACTTATAACCAACGCGTGTGTACAAATTTGAATAACCGTATTACTTTTTGTGATCACTTTTTTCAGCATAAAAATTTTCCACGAAGGTAGCTTTATTTTTGTTTAGATACATTTTTACGTAAAATAATAATGAACACATATAATACTTTCACCTACTTTAATACTCCATGAAAGCCAATGGACATCTCACACATATCATACGGGACAACGGATAATAGTATTATTTGCAAGAACCATTACAAATAGTTATATTACTTTACGTAAAAACGATAAAATTTCACCATAATGGTATTATGAGTTCAAGGTTTATTAAGGGAAAATGGTTACTTTATCAAATCTATTTCTTTCCGGTTTGTTCTTCCAAAGTCCTTGTAAGACAGTCGAAATTCAGGGGGAAGTATAAAAACGAGGAGACTTTTCCTTTATTTTATCTTGCACCATGAGTGCAGACATTACGTAAAACCCCTTCTTGGCCACAAATTCACCAACGGGTAGGGCGAGTAGTGAGGTGTCACACCCCCTAATTAGGTTCTCTACGCACCACCTGAATCCGAGACATTGCGTGTTGAGTGGCGGTACTCAACGAAGCGCTTTGTCTATTAATAATTATCTAATTTATAATAATTATTATAGTTTTAAGTTTCATCACTTTCCCGAGTGGGAACCGAATCCATAACCATCACACATATAGTACAAGGGAAAAAGTTAAAGAAAATATTTTTGTCAAATATTTCATGAGTTATTCATTTATTTTTGTATCTTTGTATGAGTTTTTAATTTATTTTTCTATCTTTGTATGAGGTTTTCATTTATTTTTCTATACTGTCGTCCTTGTTAAAAAGATTGATATGAACTATATAGATAAAAATGAAACAGTGCCTCAATTTAGGACTTTCTATTTAAAGCTCAGCCTGCGTCATAGTAAGTTTAAAAATCAATGACCAGATAAAGACTAGCGCTTTATTACTCTCTTTCAAATATTTTATTGAAATTTTAATTAAAAATTCTTTCCAAATCATTGCTTCATAGCAAAATATTAAATGTAGCCAGAAGTCGTGTTTCTCATAACACATTGAGAAAACAAAAAATTTATATGGATATATTTTTTATAAGTTAAACTTCGTATAAAATCATAACGGAACTCAAATCCGCGCTTATTGGTTTTCGTCCAAGCACTCCGCCCGCTAAGCCAAACGTTCTATATCCAGCTACGACGAAATTCCTATACGCTTGTCGCAACGTACTTTTGTTGTTAGATTCTAAGTGTGTGAACTATTGTGATTAAAAATTCAATGAAATTCAATAAACAGAATGAATACTAAACAGAGACAAACAAAATATTAAGATTTAACCTGCGTTTAATCTAGAGTATTTCTTAATAATCGTCATTTCATATATCTGTATCCACTATAATCGCCCATCGCGGTGCAGTGAAACCGTTAAAAACTATGACTTTTTGTATACCTAGTAGTAGGTAGCTAGCTAGAAAATATGTAGATAAGTGTACAAAAGTTTTTTTTTATTAGTTCTACCTGCAATCTATCGGTCTACCAATCAATTTTAAAGTATATATTGGGAAACGAAAATTAAATCATACATAAACAAAATATTCGTTGACAACTGTCACAACGCCCACTTATTCGAGGTATACATTGTTCCTCCAATTGCAATCCAAAAGCTAAGTTATTCATTTATATGTACATTCTTATACCCATATGATAGAATTATAACGTAACACATCCTATTTATAAGCTTATTTTTCTAACTTGGATAAAAACAATTCATAGATAGGATCATTTAATATTAAATGCAAAAAGGCCTTAAAACAAATAGTACGTACTTGTTAATAAAAAGCAACTTTGGTATTTTATAAATTTCAGCTAAAAAAATCAAAGCTTACTATTATTATTATTACATTCAAATATCGTGAAAAAAAAACACAAGCTGGCGGATTTCTAATTATTGATTTACACTTATTTAATGTCACTTAAACACTAACTTCGCTCTCTGAGTTCAACGAAATGCCTTATAATAACAGTATTTGATATAACAATAAAACATTTAGTTGCATGTTGCCGTCTGAACTATTAACAAAGGAGAGAGGTCTGCGGTAGCTTCGTCAATTAAACTTGTACTAGAGATGCGGTCTTGTATCCGATGTCTGTGCCAAATTTACTGTGGATCTAGACGACTTATAGTTACTTACAGCCTATTCTAGTAAACTGTCAAACATGTTTTTATTTTAGTTTCACGCACTATTGCATACAGCAGGATAGACAGGCAGAAACTGGTTTTAATATTAAGACACTCCCAAGATATTTGGTCAGAGCATTCCGGTTTATCTTACCAAAGCAGCTGAAATGAAAATAATTTTAATATATTAGTTCCACCGTCTAGGAATCGAACCCACGACCGTCACGTGTACCTGCTCTACCAAGATGGCATCATCGTGAGTTACAACGCTACAAAATATCAAATATGTGAGAGTTTATAATACCCTCGTGTGAAATTGCGTTAGCTTTCCGCATAATATTGTTTATGACGCTGCCTGACAGTTTTATGCGTTGTTTTTGTTTTTCAGAATATATATATTTTGTATTACATAACATTAGACTACTATTTTTAAGTGTGAAATCAATATTTGTTACATATATAACACAAATCAATGTTTGTTTTATATATTTTCAGCTACTGTGGCGGTTGAGATATGCCTGACTGATTGCGAGTTTTTAGATTTAAATCTCAAATTTGGGCATTGCATTTAGATTCTAATATATTGTTTGCCAATTTCCAATGATCACAGTTGAACACAGTTCAAATTAAGAAGCGCGGGTTCAAATTCCGCTGTGTACAAATTTTTATACGTTTTCTAAATATGGCTTTCTTCAATTTCCTTATTGTGCGAAAAACACTTTAAAAAATGTTAAAAAAAAATCAAGAAAGATTCTAAATGATATAAAAGAGCAGTTTTACTTTTAAAAAAATAATGAAAGTAAGATAATAAATAAAATTACCAATCAATACTATCTGAAACGAAACGACAGCGGAATTCTAAAATTGGTTAACAAAGCTGCGCCGTCACCAGAACACGATACGACAAAACAAACAATTGGGGCGTCTCAAGAAATTCATCACAAAATTTCTTTATTGGGGAGAAGTAAATTGAGTTGAGCATTAATTCCAACTTGTTATCGAGGTTACAATTTCCGAAGTGTCAAATATTAGTTTACCTAATGGGAGGGAATTCAATTTGAATCACGAAATAGGTGAAGATAAAATGGAGATCGCGTCTCCTCTCGGTTCGAGTTAGGCTTTTATAATATAAATATTTGAGATCGTTCCAAACAAACATACTGACGTAAAAGTTGGTAGCGCGCCAAGTGCTGATGGAACTGGTCATATTTAAAAGATTATAGATTTTAATTAACATTATCCAATTATGTTGTATTGTGGTGGATTGCTTCTATTTTTAAAAGTTTTTTTGTTTTTTTTTTTAACTAATTATGACTACTACACTACTACACTAAAGACATAAAATTGAGAGTATATTTTTAAGGACTAGGACACGGCTACTGATATAAAGAGAAAATAACTTATTGACATTTTTTTTTCATCTTGTTCTTAACGATATTACTAAAATCTCTAAAATCTCTAACTTAACGCTGCATTTGTCAAATCAGGTTATAGAGAAGTAAGTATATAATGTGAACATTTTTTATTTTACTTATTTTAAATCTTTATTACACCAAGATATAAGTAACAATATTTATATTGAAGACTGAAAAGATAAGATAAAAAAATATTAACAATTTTGGTGTAAAGGCGGCCTTATCACCATAGGTGTTCTCATCCAGGCCAGCATGTATAATATGAACATGTATACAATCTGAGAATTGTCATGTATGGAATTTTAACTTACATCTATAATGTGTCGTCAGGAAAGTACCATCTGCGCCACGATGGATTATATTCAAGTTCCTTGTGAATAATTAAGATTTATTGGATTGTGTAATAAGCTTTTATTGTCTTGAATTGCTTAATATTCAGCCTACAGCTATTACTTCGAGGCTTTGTATCTACAAACTTTATGGTATAAGCATAGCTATATTTATTTATAATTCAGAGATTATTCTAAAAGACTTTTGAAATATGAGAATTTTCTTATATTTTCGATGCATTTGGCCCAATTCTTTTAAAAACACATACATATGTACAACTAACGTCAAGCCGATCTTATAATGTAAATTTAATAATAGGATATTTATTATTAAATGAATATTGAACCAACTAAGTAAAAGCTTTTAAAAATTATTTTTGAAATTACATTACATCATTCTTGTATGTACTTATATTTTTAATGTATATTTTCGCTGTTTAAAGTATTTAAATTATCTGTCTTTACGTATAATACTGATCAAAGATAAAAATATCAAAATCGACATACACACATAATATTTTTATATAGATATAAATATATTTTACTTGAGGAATTCCATTACGGATACCAGCCCGAATTGGTTAGTCGGACGTGGTTATCCGTCCGTATACCGTCCATTATACCCACTAAAACCTCACGAGTGCTTCTTCTCGACCACCACCAGCCGAGGTCACGGGAACCACAGTCTTCCGTGAACCCTGGTGGCGGGAGCCAGCATTGCGTCGCGGAGTCAAGGGTGGTGGGCACCCTCGACGGCCTGCTAAAGAGGTAACATGGAGCGACCAGCGTGCACCAGGTGACTAGGCGATCAGCTACCCCAAGCTGACCACCCTATGGCTGAATCAGGGCGGAAGACAGCGATCTTGTGCCGCCCTCTGGCGTCCTGGTCGTTTGCGGCGAATGGTGAGGTTGGCGAAGGCCTCCCTCGACCGTTCCGCCGCTTCCTTCTCGAGCATCACCACCTCGCAGAAGGTTCCGACCGCGTCCCACGACCTCTCGCAAGCCACCATGGCCTTCACCACAGTCGGCAGGGAGAGGTCGTCCCTTATAGCGGCGCTATAGCACACATAATATATTATGTATACCAAAATCAACCTTGCCCAAGTTTGCCAATACAGGTTTCAGGAGAACAATAGTCATCCAATTTGAAGTTCCAATACACCTGATGCAAATATGTAGATAATAATTAACCAACCTGCAAACATTTTGTACTCATATATTCAAAGGATCGATATCGTCATTTTACATTGATATCCGACTTTTCTTATCTATATGGAAGATTTACATCAGTCAGAATTATTTGAAATCCAATCCATTGAAGTCATTAATGATAATATATATTGAACAAAGCATTTTGCAATTGGTTTGTATACATATTTATTTTATCTAGTTTGTATTTAGTTATATATTGCATACTTTATATTAATCTATTTCTGATATTAGTTCATTGATATTCATCGTGATGTTTTTAGGATGCGACTGACCGAATACGATGGTTGATGTTTAAAATTTTGCTAAAAGAATAAATAGGTTTAAATATATGTTAGCTAACTGAGATTTATTACTAATAACCTAATTTTTTCGTGGTCAGTCGAACATATAACTCATGGAAAAGTTATTAGTCTAATCTATTATTTTAACTAAAGACCCAGGATTCCAGAGCTTAGTTATTTTGACACTATACCGAAGGCATCCCGGATATTAGCCTGTATGAGATTTGAACAGTTCTCAAATAGCTCAAAAACAACAAGCCATCAGGTGAGGATAGAGTAACGACTGAGCTCCAGAAGCTATTCAATTCTGTCACTTCTAGGAGGCACGCATTCAGCATAGCAAAGGTTTTCTTAAAAAAGTTGATAAAACCTTTTTATTACATATTTTCGATGCAAACACTGCTATCAAGTTTTGGCGCCACAAGTACAAACTGTTTTGAAGTGTCGTTTTGCGCGTAGGTGTAATGAATTTCAGCCTCCCGATCAATCTGGTTTCTGAAAAGGCTTTAGCACCGAGGACCACTTACATACGCTAAAGCAGATTATACAGAAGATGTACAAATACACTCTGCCGCTGCGTTTCGCTTTTTTGGACTACAAAAAAGCCTTCGATTCTATCGAGACTTGAGCAGTAGTTACAGTCTTTTACTTTTACTATATTTTTACGATAGGAGGGGCATAGGGGCATCCCATAGGGGCATCCCATTGCTACTTTAGGTGAAATGACGTTACAAATTGCGGGAAACCACTGGAATATTCCTATATATATATATATAAACGTTCGAAATGGAATTCTATGTGGGAGGCTTATGTCCAGCAGTGGACATCTTCCGGCTAATGATGAATCTATTTAAGAAATGATTTTGTCATGTCTGTATATAACTAGACCAAAAAAATTGTTATGTTAGTATTTTCCTGTCATAGATTTTACATCTAAGTTAAGCTTAGGATAGTGTTCGTGAAATCAGGTGTATTTTTAATAACTATAACAAAAAGAATCTGAAAGAGGTCTTTCGCGGTGTTTTACTCACAACGACGATATGTATACAGTATACAGTATTATCCTACAACGCCACAACGGATTCTGCTGAATATTCCCATATAATAAACCAGTAGTTGAAAATTATTATAAAACTTATAAAATTGAACATTTCAAATACGACAAGACAAATATGAAGTCACTCAGATATTGAAAGAAAGGGGACACCGTCGCGTCGTTTGAAATAATTAAAAATAGATCTTGGATAGGGCAAGCTTTTATCAAGTGGCCATTTTCACTCACTGACAGACGTTATCGGTTCTCCTGAATCAATGGCCTTTAATTGATTTCCTTCGCAGGCTCCTTTGTCTTTTTCTAATCGAAATTCAGTTCCAGTGCGGCGCTAACGAATTTTCTCAAAAGAATATCCAATAAAACTGAAAGAATAAATAGCCTTTAAATGGCCACGAAACGGGAAGCTTTATAATTATTTATGGAGGCTTACACCGAGCACTGATAAAACATTTCCAACACTATTTCAAATGTTTACTTAGACTTTTAACGGGAATTTTATTTGTTCTAGTTTTTCGTTTGGCTTGACTTGTTTCTATATACAGCGAACGTATTCCGTTTTTTCATACACTCAGTTTGGCAATATTTTTAGCAGCACTCTTCTGTATTTTATGTGTTCTGCTTCATACATTGTTTTCATTTTAGATGTTTGATTTTAATGTCGTTTTTAAAATTCAAGTATATTGTGATTATGTAAGGCTATTGTGGCACAATGGGACAGCATCTATAATCGCATTTGGTTGTAAGTTCGATTCTCAAACGGGGGAATGAGCGCTGTGGTATGATACAGTGCGGCGTTGAATTCCGCCATTTATCTTGAATTGTAGCTTGTAGTTATGATTAATACGTTATTTGACAGGTGTATTATTATCTAAGAAAGGGAAACATACTTAAATACTTCGTGAATTGTACATTTTTATGTTATATTGAATAAATACACCTTAAAACACCTTAAACATAAATCAGTTGTAGATAATAGAAAATATTAGAGCAATATGTCCTGTTTGCTACGGGATAAGTACTTAACTTGTACGCTATCCTAACCGCAATTTGAACTTCCGCTCATATAGTGACGATGCATGCTGGGTATATTTAACCCTATTATCATCTTCTATAATCAAATTCCTTTAAGTCTTAAAATATATATTATGAAACATATTTCATATAGTTTTGATTTGAAAATCATAAATAATTTACGATTCTATTGCCAGTTGTGGAGTTAGCCTCCGAATAATAATATCCTAACAGCATTTTTAAAGTGGAAGAAATATTTTTAAATAATTGCTTAGCAGTGCTAAGCAATTATTAATTACCTTTATATTACTATTTTATATAGAAATCCTAGTATTATATAATTCTGTTCCTTAATTCTCCATGTTTCCAGTTTTACCTACTTATGGACACTTCAAATTAGGAAGCGGAGGTTTGTCCTTTATATAAGGTGTCTTAAAAGCAAAGTTTTGATTCAATGGATCGATTGAAAAAAATGTAAGCCGTTTATCGAAATCATTTATTAATTATTTAAGTACACTATTTGGGAATTTATTTCTAAAAAATAATATCGTCCAAATGTAGACCTTAAAGTTCACGTCTCTCATTTAATCGCACAATAGTATTTTTTATGACGGCTCGGTAGGTAGGCTCAGTGATGGATGCCATTTCGTAATATTTTCTTTGAAATACGCCAGGAAAGTCGGTACATTGACGTAAACTTTAGATTTAAGATTATCTTAATATATTGACAGTCGCCGAATCACCGGTTTTTAAAATCTCCCACGCACAATGTGAGGTCTATTTCCACTACGCTTCATAGCGACTAAGTTCCCAAAAGCCAGGCTACCCATTGACATACCAACCCCCCCCCCCACTCCTTGAAGTCGTTGCGTCCACGCAATAAGCAATATAAACTTTTTTTGTGACATCTGTATATTCAAACTACAGAAAAAACATTATAAATGTTAATATTATACTCTCAATATATAATAAAGATACAAAGTAAATGTTTATGATGGTCACATGAATACTTCTCCTGGATAATAAATCTTGATTTCTCTTTAAATTTGCAACCAGAGTTATTAGTCTCTTAGCCTTTTCACTAATCACACACTCTGCAAAGTACTTTATAAATAGAACTTTGCAGCATTTTAAAAGTATACATCACTTTGTTATCCACCTTTCAGAGACAATTGACGTCATCCGACGAGAAAAATAAAATAAGAGTGCCAAGATATGACTATTAATGAAAGATGGCCTAGTTAATACAAGAATAGAATAGAATTAAAAATATACTCGTAAATAAAACAACAAAATAATTTTATACTAATTTATTCTTATTTACATCATCAAAATCGCACAATGATCTGTACAATAAAGGTTTTGTAAAGGTAAATTTATTCTAACCGTATCCCTTATTCATAATAAAAGATATATTTTATACATTCATTCATAGATACATAATCTATTTAGGCTAACAACTTCATAATAAACACTTTGTTAGAATGTAACCTTATGTGCAATAATTGTTTAGATATACGTATATTTACATAGAAGCGTGAAGGGCAAGCTAGGTTATTATTTTCTACGAGTGCTGTTTCTAGCATTCTAATTGTATATACAGAGTGGCAACTGGATAGCAAGTTAGGTCAGAGTGATCTAAAATTTAGGTTACAAGGTTTTTGATTTTCGCGAATTTTACACATTTTTAAACGGATTGAACTCGTAATTTTTTTAAATTGGTATCGAAAATAAATTTTAGAAGCCTGACGTTTCGATCACTTTACAGTAGTCCGTGGTCACTGCTAGACAGTTATGTGGTAGACTACCTGTGACCACAGACTACTGTAAGGTGAATATAGTATCATTTTAAAATTAAGGTATTAACCTTATATAAGCATTATATAAGCACTATTAAATGCTTTATTGTAATCTAGAAAAATGTGGAATTTAATCTGCTATTGATTTTACTTGAACTGATGAAATTATTGCATATTGTTTTTATTTGATGAAATTATTGCATATTGTTTTAATTATTGTAATTTGTTATGACACTTGGTCGTTGACTGTTTCAGTTATAAGTTCTAAAGGCCCAAAATGTTCTTTAGATAGAAGGTATATAATAGACTAACCTAACCTTATTCAAAGCTGCCACTCACATCGACCTTCAAACTTAGGGCAAGAGAATTAACAAGTCCACCTCACTGTGTTTTTGTAAACACTCGTCCAAAAGACGATAACAATTTAACTAAACCGAACAATTTCACTAAACATTTTGAATATTTTAAATTCAAATTGAGTTTAAACTTAATGAAATTAATTTCATTTAGTGAAGTGATCAAAACGAAATTCTCAAATTGACAGTCATAAAGTTTTGGCACGTTGGAACGACAATATAATGCGAAGCGTGGCATCACAATAGTATATATAATATAAGTTCATTTATTCTACCTTCTGAAACACAATACAGTTGTTACATCGGGTGTAAAATGTAAATCGGGGACCCGAATCATAAACAATATGGAGCTTAAAACTATGGAATAGCCTTGAGTAATAACAATATGGCAAATATTCGTTTGTACACAAATGTTGTGAGTTCCACTGAGCTTATAAATTTACTTTTCCTTTTTTTTTAACATTTTTTAAAGTGTTATTCCCACACTAAGGAAATTGAAAAAGACATATTTAGAAAACGTATAAAAATTTGGACGCAGCAGGATTTGAACCCTACAGAGATTCTAACAACAAATATAAGTTGTAATAATCGTATAAGAATTTCAACCTAGCTGGATGTGGAACGCATGGCTTAGCGGTCAGAGCGCTTGAACGATTTTCAAGGGGCGCGGGTTCAAATCCCGCTGCGTTCAAATTTTTATACGTTATCTAAATATGTCTTTTTTATTTCCCTTTCTTGTTATACGTTTATGATGTGGCGCTAAGTTTCGCCACAAACCCATAGATACAGAGTTACATTCTGTAATAGAACAAATAAGTATAATTAAGCAGATGGAACGTAAAAGTATCATTAAGGTTTCTCTGACAATTTTTTTTTTTCCGTACAAATATGCTACAATTAAAAACAAACTATAAACCTATACATACATAAACCTCGTTTAGAGTTATCACAACAAATAAATATACTTAAAATTTTAATCGAAAGGAAGAACATATGGAAGTTCAATTTAAATGCTTATTTACTATCGTATTTTACTTTAACCAGGGCCATACATTAACCCATACAAATATAAATTTCTCACTCTCAATCTTAACGAAGGATATGACAATGTTGCATATTTGTATGATATGTTGTTTTTTTAAATAACCTGTAAATTTTGAACTGTTATCTGCAAATAAGCTTAACATTTTGTTAGACGTTTAGAAACAAATGAAGAGGTCCGTTAAGAAGTCTATATGGACTAATACGACAATAGCCAGAAACGATTGCCGCCAGCATTGAAGCGATCTTGTGCCTGAAACAAAAGAAAGGGTCTTTATTTTATAATTCAAAAACAAATGTCATTATAAATTACATATTTGATTATATTTAAATTATTTTAATTTGCCCCCTTGCGCCATTAAACACGCGTTATCCCGAATTGAATTTGGGAGAAAATGTAGAACGGAGTATCCTTATACTAGACTCTCCTTGCCTTCCCTCTTGCGGGAAAAAGCGTGAGGCAACTTTTTTCCCTCTGAACTTCAATTTTCACATTGTCTGAGAACATTGAAGATCTCCATGTATTTGAAAAGGATACTAATACCTATTTATATTTATGTACAAATTTAAAAATACTTTGAGCATTTAATATAAGCGCAATTATTAACCATTTTATTCTTGTCAGAAACTGTAAGTAAATATTATATAAATGGCATATATGTAATAGGCTTCTTGTGTTTCCGTAGAAAATAATCGTGTCACAGTGTTAAAATAATTGAGCAATTCCTAAAAAGGTATAAAATGAAAACAAAATAAAAGTCAAATGCGAACGCCAAAAGAGAAACAAAAAATAAGAAAGGTAAATGAGTCTGAGCAACGAAACATGAAATAAAATACAAAAGTAATGCTTTGTGCATTTAAGCGTGCGGAAAACCAAGAAAGGACCGCATTTTCGAATTTAGATATTTGCTAAAAGAGAAATGTTATATTGTAACTTGATAAAGTTATATTTTAAAAGTTCTTTGTGAGTTACTTAGTGATGTTTCTTGTTCTAGAAATATGTTACTATTTTGTTAACATTTTTTAAAGTGTTATTCCCACACTATGTATGTCTAAATATGTCTTTTTCAATATGTTACTAAATTAGACTGGACTTGATTAGAATGTCAGCTGAACTCATTAAAGGATAGTAAAAATTTTGTTTCACTACTAGTTCTAGTCGCAAAATGAGAAAACAGATACCGCCTAAACATCACCTCTACGGGTATACTTAATTTCAACAATGGAGCCCCCTTATATTTTATTCAAAGGAGTTTCTCTATTTGATATCATATTATTTGGCTGTTCAAACACTTTTTCCTCAAGCTTGGGAACTGAAAGAATTGATTGTACGCGGTCTCGACTGAATATTTATGAGGGTTAAGTGTGTATGCGAACTCGTTGAATGTTTAATCTGTATTTGGCGGTAGGAAAGCGACCCGGGCTCACCGCACGCCTAGCTCAAATGGAACTTCCCTGAACCGACCATATTTTGTTCAATGTTTCGTAGATGCTATCAACTACTTGATTTTTTCACCTGACTGCGTTTCTACTAAAATTTATAATTTTAAACATTATAACTTTTTTTTTATAGTGTATTTAAATTGGTTTAACAATTTCTGAGATAAGTGTGCACAGACTCACAGACAAACAAACATTATTTTGGGTTCATTGATAAATGATAAATGTCCCCATGCACAGAAAGCATTCATTTACATTTGTATTTTGTAATTTTATAAAAAGAATAAAAGAAATAAACAGAGATAAGTCTACATCCTATGATACCTCTTCCAAGCGTTTTATTCCGTCCGACCTATCCAGTAGCGAGGGGTGTTGGATTTTTCAAAGTGTTCATTTTTTACGCGGCAAGGGGAAGGTGCTGTGCATAATGCAGTATATTGTTACAAAGAATACAAAGCGGTTTGGCTTCGGCCATGGAATTGAGAATGTAAAAGGTTATTCCACCTTTGGTAATTGGCAACATACCTGTATTGCCCCTACGCTTGATTAAAGTTGCATGTTCTACATATTTTTCTAATCTTTGATTGTTTGTAAGTATCCTGGATTTTTGTACTTTAGCAGGTAACTTTGGTGTAGTTGGGAATTGTTTAATTGTACAAAGCAGTTTTGGACACGATTCGCACTCAGAAATGGTTTATGCGTTTGTTTTTCCGATTTCGTAAAGCAGAGTGCGATGCCGCGTTCTACCTCCATGTATTCAGCGTTCATTCAATTACATTCAATTGGCAATAAATGGAAATAGCATTGTTTTATCACTATATACTGTCTTTTCCACAAATGGAAGAAAGGTGTAAATACAAAAAAAATGTTACTTTTAATTCTGTATCTATAAGCTTATTGTTGCATTATTACACCTATCTGCAATTAAATTATGTATTAGTAAAGCAATTGGTTCCTTCTCATTGCTTGAAGTATTCCATATTTTTCTTATTAGTAATTTTAGACAAAACATATTTAAAGTAAAAATATGGTATTATAAGTATAAATATGGAATATGGCATTTTTTTTATTTTCTACCTTCTAGGTTTAAATTATAACCAGTCTGTGTTTTGTGTGTGCATGTGTGATTCATGAAATAAAATCTTCCAATTATAACAAGAATTAGACTTCTAGAGAGAGTTCTGTC